>SJYX01022332.1:44951-105195 GCA_006410675.1 Oreotragus oreotragus | reverse complement strand
CTCTCCTCCTTCACTTTCATCAAGAGGCTTTTTAGCTCCTCCTCACTTTCTGCCATAAGGGTGGTGTCATCAGCATATCTGAGGTTATTGATATTTCTCCCGGCAATCTTGATTCCAGCTTGTGTTTCTTCCAGTCCAGCGTTTCTCATGATGTACTCTGCATATAAGTTAAATAAGCAGGGAGACAATATACAGCCTTGACGTACTCCTTTTCCTATTTGGAACCAGTCTGTTGGTCCATGTCCAGTTCTAACTGTTGCTTCCTGACCTGCATACAGATTTCTCAAGAGGCAAGTTAGGTGGTCTGGTATTCCCATCTCTTTCAGAATTTTCCACAGTTTCTTGTGATCCACACAGTCAAAGGCTTTGGCATAGTCAAGAAAGCAGAAATAGATGTTTTTCTGGAACTCTCTTGCTTTTTCCATGATCCAGCGGATGTTGGCAATTTGATCTCTGGTTCCTCTGCCTGTTCTAAAACCAGCTTGAACATCAGGGAGTTCACGGTTCACATATTGCTGAAGCCTGGCTTGGAGAATTTGGGGAAGGACTGTAGGAAGCACATATTTATGTGGAAGTCCCTGGTCAAAACCTCTGACCACACGGATGTCCAAGCTTTACTACAATCCAGTTGGAGATGCTGAGTGTGGAGCTGGATATTTGAAACTCAAATTTAGGAGAGAATTTGAGAAGCACACTAGCAGTTTAGTAATGATCAGCATATCCTTGGCCCATGATCCAACCATGAGCCCAGACAACTGAGAATGGAACCATGGGCATGCCAACACTGAGAGCTTGTGGAGATGAGGGAAACTTGCAAATGAGATGGAGACTGCTAAGATGATCTGTTCTCTTTTTAAATTTTCTTTGTTTAAATAAAATTTTCTTTCCAAAAGTTTTGTTTAGATTTACATTGAAGTCTCTGATTTGAGGACTCACTTTAGTTTATAAAGAACTTTGGTTCCTTTGCTGAAGTTCTTTAAAAGGACTTTCAGTTTGAGGGAGGGGTATTGAAAATGAAACTCTGCATATCATTTTAAATTTAAAAAAATAATATTTCATAGTTAATACTTTCATTTGGCCAAACATTGTTTCAGCTTTTCTGTACCTGAACAAATATTATGATCTACCAAATATATATTTTTATTTTATGTTTAATACTTTAAAATGTTTATTTTGCACCCATTATAGCCTTACTTGGAGAAAGCAATGGCACCCCACTCCAGTACTCTTGCCTGGAAAATCCCATGGATGGATGAGCCTGGTGGGCTACAGACCATGGGGTCGCTAAGAGTCGGACATGACTGAGCGACTTCACTTTCACTTTTCACTTTCATGCATTGGAGAAGGAAATGACAACCTACTCCAGTGTTCTTGCCTGGAGAATCCCAGGGACGGGGGAGCCTGGTGGGCTGCCGTCTATGGGGTCGCACAGAGTTGGACACAATTGAAGCAACTTAGCAGCAGCAGCAGCAACAACATAGCCTTACTATATATTAAATCATAGAAGATACTGGAAACAGAAAGATGAGTAACACTAGGAATTCTCCATCAGTCCAGTGTTTAGCACTCCATACTTCCACTGCAGGGGGCATGGGCTTGATCCCTAGTCAGGGAACTAAGATCCCACAGGGTCCCTCTACTCAATATGGGACTCCATTTGGAGGAAACAAATACAAACCCACAAGTTCATGATACAAACTGATTATGAGTCAGTGATGGGTTGAGACAGAATATAGGCAACACTCAAATGTTGTAGCTAACTTATGATCTTATTCTATGAACTCTAGTCTTGGTATATTCTGCTGAAAGGAATTGCATTTAGAGGTAGGTTTAATTTGTGTTTTGCTGTCCTCTCAAAATATTAGTTATAGACCCATAACGTTTTCCATACATACATACTTGTATATTGCAAGTTTTGTCTGCCAGAAGCCATAAATTCTGACCTTAAATGCTTTTCTAGGATAATTTCCCACTGTCCTAAACAAACTTACTTTATGGGTCAATCCTGGTTTAGACACTGGCTTTCAACATGTCTGTGCTTTCTCATCCCATTTCTTCCCACCTCTCTGTCTACTCCCATCCTGAACATCCTCCAGACTTCCTACTTAGTGATATCACTTCCACACACTTCAATTCACTGAAATCTTGCCTCGTCTTTGGATTTTTATCCATGGAAATCCTTCACAAAACAAATTATATAATCATAGCGCTTAGCCTTATTTATGGTCCAACTATCACATCCATACTTAACTACTGGAAAAACCATATCTTGACAATATGGACCTCTGTGGCGAAGTAATGCCTTTGCTTTTTAATATGTTCTCTAGGTTTCTCATAGCTTTTCTTCCAAGGAGGAAGCATTTTTTAATTTCATGGCTGCTTTCACCATCTGCAGTGATTTTGGAGCACAAGAAAATAAAGTCTGTCACTGTTTCCATTGTTTCCTCATCTATTTTCCATGAAGTGTTGGGACTAGGTGCCATGATCTTTGTTTTTTTGAATGTTGAGTTTAAGCCAGCTTTTTCACTCTCCTCTTTCACCTTCCTCAAGAGGCTCTTTAGTTCCTCTTTGCTTTCTGCGATAAGGGTGCTGTCATCTGCATATCTGAGGTTACTGATATTTCTCCCAGTAATCTTGAATCCAGCTTGTCCTTTATCCAGCCTGGCATTCTGCATGATGTACTCTGCATATAAGTTAAATAAGCAAGGTGACAGTTTAGAGCCTGACATACTCTTTTCCTAATTTGAAACTAGTCCATTGTTCCATGTCTGGTTCTAACTGTTGCTTTTTGACCTGCATACAGATTTCTCAGGGGGCAGATACGGTGATCTGGTATTCCCATTTCTTTAAGAAGTTTCCACAATTTTGGAATCCACACAAAGGTTTTAGCATAGTCAATAAAGCAAAAATGGATATTTTTCTGGTATTCTTTTGCTTTTTCTATGATCCAACGGATGTTGGCAATTTGATCTGTGGTTCCTCTGCCTTTTTTAAATCCAACTTGTACTTCTGGAAGTTCTCACTTCACGTACTATTGCAGCCTAGCTGAAGGATTTTAAGAATTACTTTGCTAGCATGTGAAATGAGCACAGTTGTGCATTAGTTTGAATATTCTTTGGTATTACCTGGTCATAGCATTTATATATTGATATAATCCCATAGTATAATCAGTTAATAACTTCTTCACATACTTAAATTCTTTCTTCATGTTGCCTGGATGTGGTAATTTCATGATAGAAAAACAGGATGAGGAGAACCAAATTTAACAAAGGGGCTTCCATGTTCTCCAAACTGAAACTTAAGTTATACTGACAGGAAAATTGCCTGTAACCTAGAGTATTTCCAAGGATTTTAAATTTAAGGGTTAGTATTCCCACTTCCACCACTAAACTCTAGAAATTTTCATAAGATCACCATCATTTTATCTATAAAAGAAATATAGTGAGCATTAGTAATTAATAATCAGATGTAAATCTCATGACACACTCATTCCTGCATCTCAAAGTAGAATCTGTTTTATCCAGGGAGCTCAGAACTGAGATTGACTATTATTCAGTACATATTTACATCTAGATATCCTATGAATGAAGCAGGGCAAAGGCTAATAGAGTTTTGTCTAGAGAACACACTAGTCATAGCAAACAGCCTCTTCCAACAATACAAGAGAAGACTCTACACATGGACATCACCAGATGGTCAACACCAAAATCAGATTGATTACATTCTTTGCAGCCAAAGATGGAGAAGCTCTATACAGTCAACAAAAACAAGACCGGGAGCTGACTGTGGCTCAGATCATGAACTCCTTATTGCCAAATTCAGACTTAAATTGAAGAAAGTAGGGAAAACCACTAGTCCATTCAGGTATGACCTAAATCAAATCCCTTATGATTATACACTGGAAGTGAGAAATAGATTTAAGGGACTAGATCTGATAGATGGAGTGCCTGATGAACTATGGATGGAGGTTCATGACACTGTACAGGAGACAGGGATCAAGACTATCCCAGTGGAAAAGAAATGCAAAAAAGCAAAATAGCTGTCTTGGGAGGCCTTAAAAATAGCTGTGAAAGGAGAGAAGTGAAAAGCAAAGGAGAAAAGGAAAGATATAAGCATCAGAATGCAGAGTTTCAAAGAATAGCAAGGAGAGATAAAAACAAACAAACAAAGCCTTCCACAACAATCAATGCAAAGAAATAGAGGAAAACAACAGAATGGGAAAGACTAGAGATCTCTTCAAGAAAATAGGAGATACCAAGGGAAAATTTCATGCAAAGATTGGCTCGATAAAGGACAGAAATGGTGTGGACCTAATAGAAGCAGAAGATATTAAGAAGAGGTGGCAAGAATACACAGAACTGTACCAAAAAGATCTTCACAACCCAGATAATCATGATGGTGTGATCACTCATTTAGAGCCAGACGTCCTGGAATGTGAAGTCAAGTGGGCCTTAGAAAGCATCACTAAGAACAAAGCTAGTGGAGGTGATGGAATTCCAGTGGAGCTGTTTCAAATCCTGAAAGATGATGCTGTTAAAGTGCTGCACTCAATAAGCTAGCAAATTTGGAAAACTCAGCAGTGGCCACAGGACTGGAAAAGGTCAGTTTTCATTCCAATCCCAGAGAAAGGCAATGCCAAAGAATGCTCAAACTACCGCACAATTGCACTCATCTCGCACACTAGCAAAGTAATGCTCAAAATTCTCCAAGCCAGGCTTCATCAATACGTGTACCGTGAACTTCCAGATGTTCAAAAGGGTTTTAGAAAAGGCAGAGGAACCAGAGATCAAATCGCCAACTTCTGCTGGATCATGGAAAAAGCAAGAGAGTTCCAGAAAAACATCTATTTCTGCTTTATTGACTATGCCAAACCTTTGACTGAGTGGATCACAATAAATTGTGGAAAATTCTGAAAGAGATGGGAATACCAGACCTCCATCTTGAGAAACCTTTATGCAAGTCAGGAAGCAACAGTTAGAACTGGACATGGAACAACAGACTGGTTCCAAATAGGAAAAGGAGTACGTCAAGGCTGTATATTGTCACTCTGCTTATTTAACTTATACGCAGAGTATATCATGAGAAATGCTGGGTTGGAAGAAGCAGCACAATCTGGAGTCAGGTTTGCTGGGAGAAATATCAATAATCTCAGATATGCAGGTGACACCACCCTTATGGCAGAAAGTGAAGAGGAACTCAAAAGCCTCTTGATGAAAGTGAGAGTGAAAAAGTTGGATTAAAGCTCAACATTCAGAAAACGAAGATCATGGCATCTGGTCCCATCACTTCATAGGAAGAGATGGGGAAACAGTGTCAGACTTTATTTTGGGGGGCTCCAAAATCACTGCAGATGGTGACTGCAGCCATGAAATTAAAAGACGCTTACTCCTTGGAAGAAAAGTTATGAACAACCTAGATAGCATATTGAAAAGCAGAGAGAGTACTTTGCCAACAAAGATCCGTCTAGTCAAGCCTATGGTTTTTCAGTGGTCATGTATGGATGTGAGAGTTGGACTGTGAAGAAAGCTGAGTACCAAAGAATTGATGCTTTTGAACTGTGATGTTGGAGAAGACTCTTGAGAGTCCCTTGGACTGCAAGGAGATCCAACCTGTCCAATCTAAAGGAGATCAGTCCTGGGTGTTCTTTGGATGGACTGATGCTGAAGCTGAAACTCCAATACTTTGGCCACCTCATGCGAAGAGGAAAGAAAAACGACTCTTATGCTAGGAGGGATTGGGGACAGGAAGAGAAAGGACGACAGAGGATGAGATGGCTGGATGGCATCACCGACTTGATAGACATGAGTTTGAGTGAACTCCGGAAGTTGGTAATGGACAGGGAGGCTGGGCATGCTGCAGTTCATGGGGTCACAAATAGTCAGACAAACTGAGCGACTGAACTGAACTGTTTCTAAACTTACATTTAAGAATGCATTCAACAAATAGTTTTAGGTAAGCATCGTGTTGGATGAAGTATAATCATTTTTCCTTTGAAAATGGAACTGAGTTGGCCAGCAGGAAAGCCTAATATGTTCTTTATAAATTTGAAGCTAAAAGGCGGGGTTCCTGTTGAACTGGGCATGGAACAATGGACTGGTTGCAAATTGGGAATGGAGTACATCAAGGCTGTATATTGTCACCCTGCTTCTTTAACTTATATGTAGTGTACATCATGTAAAATGCCAGGCTGGATGAAGCACAAGCTGGAATCAAGATTGCCAGGAGAAATATCAATAACCTCAGATATGCAGATGACACCACCCTTATGGCAGAAAGCGAAGAGGAACTAAAGAACCTCTTGATGAAAGTGAAAGAGGAGGGTGAAAAAGCTGGCTTAAAACTCAACATTCAGAAAATTAGGATCATGGCATCCGGTCCCATCACTTCATGGCAAATAGATGAGAAACAATGCAAACATTGACAGATCTTATTTTCTTGGGCCCCAAAATCACTGCAGATGGTAACTGCTGCCATGAAACTAAAAGACACTTGCTCCTTGGAAGAAAAGCTATGAGAAATGTAGATAGCATATCAAAAAGCAGAGACATTAATGTGCTGACAAAGGTCCATCTAGTCAAAGCTATTGTTTTTCAAGTAGTCATACATGGATGTGAGAGTTGGACCATAAAGCAAGCTGAATGCCAAAGAACTGATGCTTTGAACTGTGGTGTTGGAGAAGACTCTTAAGATTCCATTGGACTACAAAGAGATCCAACCAGTCCATCCTAAAGGAAATCAGTCCTGAATATTCATTGGAAGCACTGATGCTGAAGCTGAAGCTCCAATACTTTGGCCACCTGATACAAAGAACTGAGTCACTGGAGAAGCCCTTGGTGCCAAGAAAGATGAAGGCAGGAGGAGAAGTTTACGACAGAGGATGAAATGGTTGGATGGCATGACCAACTCTATGGACATGAGTTTGAGCAAGCTCCGGGAGTTGGTGATGGACAGGGAAGCCTGATGTGCTGTAGTCCATGGGGTTGCAAAAGTCGGACACAACTGAGCAATTGAACTGAACTGAACTCTTCTTTTCAAAGGAACACAGACCTTTCTCTGAGCCTTCTTCTGAATGATATTGCAGGTGGAATAGTTCTCCAGCTCAAGTGTGGCTTTTCTCAGTGGGTTTACGCTTCATCTAGTACTTTGGCCACCTCATGCGAAGAGTTGACTCATTGGAAAAGACTCTGATGCTGGGAGGGATTGGGGGCAGGATGAGAAGGGGACGACAGAGGATGAGATGGCTGGATGGCATCACCGACTCGACGGATGTGAGTTTGAGTGAACTCTGGGAGATGGTGATGGACAGGGAGGCCTGGCATGCTGCGATTCATGGAGTCGCAAAGAGTAGGACATGACTGAGTGAATGAACTGACTGACTGAGTGGGAGACAAACTGAATTGTAGTTAGATATGTCTATAGGTAGAAAAAGCAGGTTATATTATCAACATCTTTTTGGTCTTTAGTAGACACAATTAACTCTTGTTGGACATACTAATCTCAGACTTATATTTAAATATAAATGTTAATTAAGTATTTTCTTTATAAGACTTTGCAACAAAGGAAAAAAAATGGATCCTTTAGTAAAGTAACTCTTAAGGAAAATAGTATATTTTAATTGGCTAACATTTTCTAAACTGAAAGCATTTTGAATAGAGTTTCAGTTTTTATATGTTAAAATGGTTCAATAGCCTTCAAAAAAAATTTTTTTCCCCAAAGACTGTCTACCTTTTGCCATGCATTGTCTGAGATCCTTACTTAAAATGTGTTTTAAGATAAATTATTAACTATATAACCATAGTTTCTAATATTAAATTAATATATGAAGTGAAGTGAAGTCGCTCAGTCATGTCCGACCCTTTGCGACCCCATGGACTGTAGCCTACCAGGCTCCTCCCTCCATGGGATTCTCCAGGCAAGAGTACTGGAGTGGGTTGCCATTTCCTTCTCCAGGGGATCTTCCCGACCCAGGAATCGAACCCGGGTCTCCAGCATTCCAGGCAGATGCTTTAACCTCTGAGTACCTATTGGCAAAAATGTAAAATTTAGAAAACACAAGAAACAATAACATTCTTCAGCTCAGATTAGTCAGTACCATATTTATGAAGCTTTGACATTTTGAAGTTTTTAAATTTAATGTTTCTCTATAAATTGTGTGTTCATACTCACTTACACAACCACACATAAGTAAGTAAGTGAGAGAGTTAAGTAACTTTCATTTCACATTTCTGGGTGTTTTTGTATTGTGTTGCAACATTTTATAAACTTCAAACTTGCTTATTTTGTGTTTCTAGTAATAGTTTAATTACCTCCCCATTAGATATTTTGTTAATTACCTCCCACCCCCACCAAACCCTATCACAACACTGCAATTACATCTTTGTTTTGTTTTCCAGTTTTTTAGAGTTGAAATGCAATAGCTGTGTTATGAATATACTTATTTTCATTATGCATTATTATACTTGATGATGAAGTCAAATTGTTGTCAAGTTATATTGTATGAACTTATACTGTCATCTCTAGTGTATGAGATTTCCAGTGTCACAAATTCTTTTTAAATAACTTCATAAGAGATATGCCCTATCTGCCTTCAGCACTCCAGGTTTTGAGTCATTTCAGCTTTCAGATGTTATGAAGTTCATTCACAACATTCTTGCAAGGTTGATATTGTTTTCTTGTATTTATTTTAAATATGTATTTTTGAAATAATCTGTATTTATACTTTATCTTCCAATGACTTTTAGTCCTTCCTGATTACCATCTTGTACCTTTTTACTCTCTTTGGAGGAATTCTTTTATGCATGTAAGAACAAAACGTCATAGAATGATTTTTATTTTTGGCATATCCTTATTGGCACGCTTTTCATTTTTCAGAGAAAAATGAAAAACGTGGGTGATATGAAAAGTACACTGCTAGTATGTCTTGATACAACAGTTTATTCCCATTTAAAATTTTCATACTGTGCTACGTTGCAATATTCTCTTTATATGTAATATGTAAATAATGTTGGAAAGCTCCCAAGATCAAAGATTGTGTGCCTATTCACTGTTTTAATAAATTCCATCTGCTTGCACAGTTTTGAGCATGTGATACACATCCAGCAATTGAAATGTACGGCTGGGTGAATGAACATTGAGTAAGGGCTACCTGTTGCATACATGCATGACTCAGCAATCAGTGCTGGCCCTGCCTCTCTCTTGGACTTCACTTCGCTCTCACTCATTCAGCATCTCACCTATGCTTTACCTTTACTCTCCAGGAACTGTATTTCCCATAACTCTGGCCATTTGACTCATTGCTCTAGGACCAAAGTCTCATCCCATTTTATCCATGGAGAAAAAGCACAGCTCTTTCCCCCTTAGTCCACTGGAAGCAAGGCTGCTATTCCAAGGAAATTATGGGAAAAGTAACACAAATTAAGCCAGAAGCGCAGGTGTGAGCACGGAAGCGGGTGAGCTTTTGTGCCACTGCTTTCCAAAGTCCAGCTGGGCATTGCCTCACAGAGCATGGCTCTGTCCACGTAAAGGTTCTCCATTTCTTCTCCTACCCTCACCAAACCCCATCACCACCAATTTGTTTAAGACTAACCACATTTAGCTGGTTTTCATTTTGCTTAAGGTTAGTTTCTTCATTGATTATTTTAAATGACTCAGTGGGCTTCATACATTTGAAAGCGTTCTGCCTCTTGTATCCCACAGTCGCACACCTGATTTTAGCCTGAGGAATGCTACCAGTTCCCAGCTCAATTTCAGAACCATGATGATTGACATATCATGAGTCAATAGGATGAAATCCTTTCTCAGTTAACCAATTTCTTTTTTCATTTAAGCAATCCCATTCTCTCTCCAAGTAAAAGAAATGAAGAACATAATTGGAACGCCAACCATAAAACATAAAACAACAGGGAGATTATTTTCCTATAATGTGTGAGATGAGAAAATTATTTCCATAAGAGAATGAAAGGAAACCCACTATCTAAAACTGCATATTCCAAACATATATATCTAAAATTGCTTAGGTATTTCATGATTATCTCCAGAATCAGTTTCTGAAAGCTGTATTCAATCTCTTTTTCCTTCTCTACTTGCTTTAGTGGTGATGGGAATAAACACCCTCCCAGAAATGGAGGCCAGAAAGTGAGGGTTAAACTTAACACCTGCCAGTGAGTTATCAAGTCTAAAGACTTTGATTGCCTTAATGCCTTCCACCATGTTTCTTCCTTTTGTTATCCTTTGTTATTGCCATAATTCAGGCCCTTGGCGTTTCTTGTCCAAATTACTAGAGAAAACCTTTTTCCTTCAAACTAATTTCTACACAGCTCCTTTCTAAAGTACAGAATTGCTGGTCACTCTGAAAAGTGCCCATTGCCTTGATGAGTGCAGATTTAAAATCCAGAACACTTCACATGACCTCTCCAACCTGATTTCTCACCAAATCCCCTTACCCCCATTCAAATCACATCATTCTAGGATTTTGTCCTGGGCTCTTTTATTGACTCCTAATATACTTTTCCCTTGTCTTTCCCAGGCTAATGATTAATGTTTTGTAACATAGTACATATTTTACCTTCTCCAGAAAAACTCTTTTCAAACTTCTTTCATTCCTAGTCAGAATTAGGTGAACTCCTCCTGTGATTCCAAAGCACTGTATATATTTTTCTCCTTCCAGTAATACAGTGTTATGATGTCTTTTTGAATATCTTTAATATAAACACCCTGTAAGCAAGGGATACATCTTGTATATCTCTAGTGCTTGTTTCCTCTCCCTCACAGGATCTATGTGCTTCTTAACAACATTTATTGAAAACACGTACAAAAAAAGATCACTGGTTGGGATAACATAGCATAATTGATAAAATTAAATGTTAATGTTTGCATTGTCATATATGTAGCATACTGTACCATATATATTAAAAATACAGTATGTAATTTACACCGATTTGCAGATTCCATCCTTTTTACAGACAAATCAAATGTAAACAAGAAGAAAACTTTTTAGCCAAAGTAAATGAAAGACTATACCTAGAAACAAAGTTGAAACTGAAAATAATTGCTTAACCCAAATTTTCCTGTCACTCTTGTATGATTTTTTTTTCAGATAGTTTATTGATCCAGTAGACTTTTATTCAGCAATTCATGAATCAGGCTGCCTATAATATAGCAGATAGAAAGGAGCTGTGAAGAGCTGTTAGGGCGAGAGATTTTTTATAGATCAAAGTGAGGAACAAGGAAGTTATATTGGGCACCTGCTGATTGGTTAAATCAGGGTTACCGTCCTTACGTGAAATAAAGAGAAATGTTGGAGCTGGGCCAGGTAACATGTGCTAAAAATGCAAGGTTCACCTAAGCCTGCTTTTTCTGGGAGAGCTAAGCCCAGAAACTTTGTTAAGTTTTGGTTTGCTGACATGGGGTTTAGCATGAGCAACTCCATCTTGGGTTAGTCTGGTTACTTTACTTTTTAATATAAATGTATTTATTTTAATTGGAGGTTAATTACTTTACAATATTGTATTGGTTTTGCCATACATCAACATGAATCCATCAACATGTTCCCCCTTCTGGACCCCCCTCTCTCCTCCCTCCCCGTACCATCCCTCTGGGTCATCCCAGTGCACCAGCCCCAAGCATTCAGTATCATGCATCAAACCTGGCGATTCGTTTCGTATATGATATTTTACATGTTTCAGTGTCATTCTCCCAAATCATCCCACCCTCTTCCTCTCCCACAGAGTCCAAAAGACTGTTCTATACATCTGTGTCTCTTTTGCTGTCTCACATACAGGGTTATTGTTACCATCTTTCTAAATTCCATATATATGTTTTAGTATACTGTATTGGTGTTTTTCTTTCTGGCTTACTTCACTCTGTATAATAGGCTCCAGTTTCATCCACCTGATTAGAACTGATTCAAGTGTATTCTTTTTAATGGCTGAGTAATACTCCATTGGGTGTATGTACCACAGCTTTCTTATCCATTCATCTGCTGAGGGACACCTAGGTTGCTTCCATGTCTTGGCTATTATAAACAGTGCTGCGATGAACATTGGGGTACTCGTGTCTCTGTCAATCTGGTTTCCTCAGTGTTACTTTATAACATTAGATTTACACTAACTTTTGTCAGCCATCTCCCCACATCAGTAATTAAAATATGTCCCATGCATTTAATGGTTTTCCACAAATTTAATAAGTATTATTTTTTCCTATGCCCAATAGTGTTAAAAACCCCAGATGGCTTCTGGTTTTAATATTATAATCATTCAATGTGTTAATCACCATGGAGTATTTAACTTTTCTTTGCAGCATCAGATTCTATATATGGAAAACAATAAAACACACTGACAGTTTGAAAGTAAATCTAAATCATTTCAGGCATTACATTCTTTGATTACAGTGTTTCTCTACAAACACAACTTCACTTAGTTTATCCAATTCTTTTTTAAATAACCATATTCTTTTAACTTTGCTCTCTAATTTCCTTTTGCAGGCCTCCTGCCATCTGTTGTATACTTCTTTCTTATTTAAGCATCATTTCTCCACTTAGCTAGCAGCTAGTTGTTCAATTGGAGGTACTTATTTCTTCAAAAACATATTTGTAAAAGTATTGCTAAAGAGAGGATTGACAGAGAGGAAGATTTTGAAGACATAAGGGAATAAATAGAACTCTTTCATCTGCTTTTCCTCAGAAAGGATGTACCTGATCTTTTCAGTGCTTTTTACTTTTCATTTTATTTATTGTATTGTACTTAACATGTTTTAAACGTCAACAAATGTTGACTTATTTAACCTATACTTTTATTCCCACTCTTTTAATAATAAAACTGAGGCACAGAAAGCTTCTGTAACTTACCCAATATTAAGAGCTAAGGATCTGAGTGTGACCACTCTGGCTTTGAGTCCATCCTTGTAATCTCTGTGTTATGATACCTTCTTTGGAAGCTGAATTCCAGAAGAGGTTGAGTTTTGCAGCTGACTAGCTTCTTTGCCAGGCTGGAGTTGTCCTCTCAGCATCTGGGTTCACTGAAGATGCTGGATCCAGCCAAGGCAACCATGTTGGCTTTGTTCCAGCCCTTTCATTCCTCCTCCAGGAAGGAGAGTTCTACGTTATACAAGCCCATTGCTGCTGCTGCTGCTAAGTCACTTCAGTCGTGTCCGACTCTGTGTGACCCCATAGACGGCAGCCCACCAAGCTCCCCCATCCCTGGGATTCTCCAGGCAAGAATACTGGAGTGGGTTGCCATTTCCTTCTCCAATCCATGAAAGTGAAAAGTGAAAGTGAAGTCGCTCAGTCTGTCCGACTGTTAGCGACCCCATGGACTGCAGCCCACCAGGCCACTCCGTCCATTGGATTTTCCAGGCAACAGTACTGGGGTGGGGTGACATTGCCTTCCCCGACAAGCCCATTGAGGTCCTCTTTAGTCCTCTCTGACCCATACATCTCTCCTCTTAGTTTAAGGACAGGTCTTGGAGGGTGAGTTGAGGTTTGCCATGGCTGCTTAATGTTGGATAGCGGAATGAGTTTGGGAATGCACGACCTGTCTCTTATACACATCTAGATGTGTATAAGAGACAGGTTTATTGATCCAGTAGACTTTTATTCAGCAATTCATGAATCAGGCTGCCTATAATATAGCAGATAGAAAGGAGCTGTGAAGAGCTGTTAGGGCGAGAGATTTTTTATAGATCAAAGTGAGGAACAAGGAAGTTATATTGGGCACCTGCTGATTGGTTAAATCAGGGTTACCGTCCTTACGTGAAATAAAGAGAAATGTTGGAGCTGGGCCAGGTAACATGTGCTAAAAATGCAAGGTTCACCTAAGCCTGCTTTTTCTGGGAGAGCTAAGCCCAGAAACTTTGTTAAGTTTTGGTTTGCTGACATGGGGTTTAGCATGAGCAACTCCATCTTGGGTTAGTCTGGTTACTTTACTTTTTAATATAAATGTATTTATTTTAATTGGAGGTTAATTACTTTACAATATTGTATTGGTTTTGCCATACATCAACATGAATCCATCAACATGTTCCCCCTTCTGGACCCCCCTCTCTCCTCCCTCCCCGTATCTTCCCTCTGGGTCATCCCAGTGCACCAGCCCCAAGCATTCAGTATCATGCATCAAACCTGGCGATTCGTTTCGTATATGATATTTTACATGTTTCAGTGTCATTCTCCCAAATCATCCCACCCTCTTCCTCTCCCACAGAGTCCAAAAGACTGTTCTATACATCTGTGTCTCTTTTGCTGTCTCACATACAGGGTTATTGTTACCATCTTTCTAAATTCCATATATATGTTTTAGTATACTGTATTGGTGTTTTTCTTTCTGGCTTACTTCACTCTGTATAATAGGCTCCAGTTTCATCCACCTGATTAGAACTGATTCAAGTGTATTCTTTTTAATGGCTGAGTAATACTCCATTGGGTGTATGTACCACAGCTTTCTTATCCATTCATCTGCTGAGGGACACCTAGGTTGCTTCCATGTCTTGGCTATTATAAACAGTGCTGCGATGAACATTGAGGTACTCGTGTCTCTGTCAATCTGGTTTCCTCAGTGTTACTTTATAACATTAGATTTACACTAACTTTTGTCAGCCATCTCCCCACATCAGTAATTAAAATATGTCCCATGCATTTAATGGTTTTCCACAAATTTAATAAGTATTATTTTTTCCTATGCCCAATAGTGTTAAAAACCCCAGATGGCTTCTGGTTTTAATATTATAATCATTCAATGTGTTAATCACCATGGAGTATTTAACTTTTCTTTGCAGCATCAGATTCTATATATGGAAAACAATAAAACACACTGACAGTTTGAAAGTAAATCTAAATCATTTCAGGCATTACATTCTTTGATTACAGTGTTTCTCTACAAACAGAACTTCACTTAGTTTATCCAATTCTTTTTTAAATAACCATATTCTTTTAACTTTGCTCTCTAATTTCCTTTTGCAGGCCTCCTGCCATCTGTTGTATACTTCTTTCTTATTTAAGCATCATTTCTCCACTTAGCTAGCAGCTAGTTGTTCAATTGGAGGTACTTATTTCTTCAAAAACATATTTGTAAAAGTATTGCTAAAGAGAGGATTGACAGAGAGGAAGATTTTGAAGACATAAGGGAATAAATAGAACTCTTTCATCTGCTTTTCCTCAGAAAGGATGTACCTGATCTTTTCAGTGCTTTTTACTTTTCATTTTATTTATTGTATTGTACTTAACATGTTTTAAACGTCAACAAATGTTGACTTATTTAACCTATACTTTTATTCCCACTCTTTTAATAATAAAACTGAGGCACAGAAAGCTTCTGTAACTTACCCAATATTAAGAGCTAAGGATCTGAGTGTGACCACTCTGGCTTTGAGTCCATCCTTGTAATCTCTGTGTTATGATACCTTCTTTGGAAGCTGAATTCCAGAAGAGGTTGAGTTTTGCAGCTGACTAGCTTCTTTGCCAGGCTGGAGTTGTCCTCTCAGCATCTGGGTTCACTGAAGATGCTGGATCCAGCCAAGGCAACCATGTTGGCTTTGTTCCAGCCCTTTCATTCCTCCTCCAGGAAGGAGAGTTCTACGTTATACAAGCCCATTGCTGCTGCTGCTGCTAAGTCACTTCAGTCGTGTCCGACTCTGTGTGACCCCATAGACGGCAGCCCACCAAGCTCCCCCATCCCTGGGATTCTCCAGGCAAGAATACTGGAGTGGGTTGCCATTTCCTTCTCCAATCCATGAAAGTGAAAAGTGAAAGTGAAGTCGCTCAGTCTGTCCGACTGTTAGCGACCCCATGGACTGCAGCCCACCAGGCCACTCCGTCCATTGGATTTTCCAGGCAAGAGTACTGGGGTGGGGTGACATTGCCTTCCCCGACAAGCCCATTGAGGTCCTCTTTAGTCCTCTCTGACCCATACATCTCTCCTCTTAGTTTAAGGACAGGTCTTGGAGGGTGAGTTGAGGTTTGCCATGGCTGCTTAATGTTGGATAGCGGAATGAGTTTGGGAATGCACGACATGCTTCACTAGAACATGAAGAGTCGTCTCATACAACATGCCAGCAGCTTTCCCTTGATTCAAGGAAAAGTGGCTAACTGGACTCAGTGAACAATGACGGTGAAGTCGCTCAGTTGTGTCCAACTCTCTGCGGCCCCATAGACTGTAGCCCAGCAGGCTCCTCTGTCCGTGGGATTTTCCAGGCAAGAGGACTGGAGTGGGCTGCCATTTCCTTCTCCAGGGATCTTCCCAGCCCAGGGCTTGAACCCGGATCTCCTGCATTGTAGACAGATGCTTTACCGTCTGAGCCAGCAGGGAAGTCCACAAGCTCCTTAGACACTGCTAAGTCTTGTCTTGGACCATATTTTCTACCACATTCAGCCAAGATGAATTCATGTAATAAGGTGCACACAGCTCATCAATAAATGGCTAGAAAAAGGTGAAACTGTTTCCATGTTCCCATCAGTAAAAAGCCCCGTAACACAACAAGCAGTGTACTTAATAGTTTTGACTCAGTTGAAAACTAATACACAGTTTTGATGCTGTATAAAAATTAACCTGGAATGTAATCATTGATTCAGTTTTCTTTTTATTCTGAAAAAATTAAAAGAAGAAAATCACTGCTTTTCCTTAATTAAGCAGATACTTTGTGCTAAAGAGCACATTTAATGTCTAGGGTCTTAGAAAAAGAACAGATGCACCTAATGTGTAAACACAAACAGTAAGTTACAAGTTGCCCCTTATTACTAAAGGCAAGAATCAGCATCAAACTCAAAAACAGTGTTTTGGAAAGAGTGTAACCTACTTTTCCTGTCCCAGGCTAACTGGGCTGTGTCTCCTGCTTCTTTGTCTGCACTTGGCCACCCACAGCCTGTCTTCTAATTAAACCAATGCTCTAGCGCAGAACAAGCAAACAAGTTGCCTCCCATCTGTGTACAGCTCTTCAGGACACATTTGCCTTGGTCAGAAGGTGGAAGTTCTTGGGAGAGGTGGTTTTCTCTGCCTCTTCCCAAGAAGAACGTGGACACTTGGCTGGATGCAACTCCATGAAGTGTAACTGTGTGTGTACACCTCAAGCTCCACCAGGGCTGCAGTCACTGCGTCTGTTGCAAGAGCACCAGCCTGTAGCTTTTCAGTTGCCTTCTGACAAGCTCTTTTGCATACATGTTTATATTCCTTGGCTTTGGATTCAGAATGGTAACCTGCACCTGCATGCACCAACACAAAGCCCCCTTGCTTCTCTCTATGGGGCTGCTTCATTTCCATCTCTTTCGCTGTTGTTTTAACAGCTGAAACTTGAGATGATCTGGAAGGCAACCCTTCTCCAGAACTCATCCCCTTCTCCATGGTCATTCTCCAAGATTACCATCTTCTATTGGGAAAAGTNAAAGCCCCCTTGCTTCTCTCTATGGGGCTGCTTCATTTCCATCTCTTTCGCTGTTGTTTTAACAGCTGAAACTTGAGATGATCTGGAAGGCAACCCTTCTCCAGAACTCATCCCCTTCTCCATGGTCATTCTCCAAGATTACCATCTTCTATTGGGAAAAGTGCATACTTCCATCCAAAAGTAATTGCAGAAGAGGAATTACCCTAGAGAAGGAACTGGACTCAAGGGGAGTGGAAAGAACCACCATATGGGAATGATGCCAGATGTCCCTGGCAGCAGAGGAGAGAAATGGAGCTACTACCTTGTCTCCGTTCCTGGATTGTCTGCTAACCCTTCCAACATGTTTAGAGATGGGGTAACCCAGCTCAGTCACCTCTTTTATTTATTGGTACTAAATTCAGTAAACATGTTTAGAGATGGGGTAACCCAGCTCAGTCACCTCTTTTATTTATTGGTACTAAATTCAGTAAATCTACACAGCTCTTTAAATATTTGGCTCGTGATTAAAAAGAGGAAAGACAAGAAAATGAGACGGAAAAATGAGTAGGAAAATTAGGAAAAATTGGATACACACACTCACACACTAATAACACAAATACACATGCATACACACACATATATATATATTGTATTTATATAAGTGTCGTATATTTATACATTTGCATATTATATAGAGAGAAATAGGTTAGTATAGATTGCTAGATTAAATGATATCTATTATAGAGCATTAGAGCTTTACTTGTACATGTATTTTTTTTCCTTTTCATAAAAAATTTATTTATTTTGATTGGAGGCTAATTACTTTACAATATTGTAGTTTTTGCCATACATTGACATGAATCAGCTATGGGTGTACATGTGTTCTCCATATACATATCAATTTCAGAAAACATTGGAGAAAATATACATAAAAAGAAAATATTAGAAAATGAATATGTTAATTAGTCAATGGGAGTTTTTCCTTGATGTATGCAGAAGGGAATAGCAAAACATGTATAATGAATAAATAAATAAGAATGTAAAGAAGAGAAAAGCAAACTTCTGAGATGACACATGGGAAAAACGCAATGAATAATGTATGATGAGAAGAGTAGTCTAGGAACATCCATCAAAATGAGGAAAATAAAATAGGAGAAAACAGAAATAAAGAAAAATAATGCAGTGGTAAAAAAGAATAAGGTGAAAAATAGAAAAAAATTCAAAAGAATAAAACAATTCTTGGGAGGAGCATTATTCTTAAAGGAACTCTAGAGTGTGTAGATCTGAAGTGCTCAACTAATATTTACGAATTAAGTGTTGAGTAACTAAACTAGTTGAACAAGCCAATATTATGTCTGATTAAACATAAAATTATTTATATCAGACTGAGCCTTAATATTAAGACCATTTTTAGAAACTATTGGAGGCTTTGCAAGGCTTGAAATTGAGAACAGGTGAACCACAAAAGTGGACAGGGTAAGAATAGGTCATTTGAATTTTGATCTTAAGTGACTATTTATTAAATGTCAAGGTTATTGCCAGATATCATATTACAAGTTGACTTGCATTTCCAAAGGTTTAATGCTGGATTTTTGGAGTGCTTAATTTATCTTTGCTATACAACAATAGCTTTCCACATCTGTTTTTCAGGATTAAGCATTCATAAAGCAAAACAGCCCATTTGTATATGTTGGTCAGCAATTCAGGTGACTGCACATTAGACTATGTTGTTCAGTTCAGTTCAGTTCATTCACTCAGTCATTTCTGACTCTTTGCAGCCCCATGAATCGCAGCACGCCAGGGTTCCCTGTCCATCACCATCTCCCGGAGCTTACACAGACTCACGTCCATTGAGTCAATGATGCCATCCAGCCATCTCATCCTCTGTCGTTCCCTTCTCCTCCTGCCCCCAATCCCTCCCAATATCTGGGTCTTTTCCAATGAGTCAACTCTTCTCATAAGATGGCCAAAGTATTGGAGTTCAGCTTTAGCATCAGTCTTTCCAAAGAACACCCAGGGCTGATCTCCTTTAGAATGGACTGGTTGGATCTCTGCAGTCCAGGGGACTCTCAAGAGTGTTCTCTAACATCACAGTTCAAAAACATCAATTCTTTGGTGCTCAGCTTTCTTCACAGTCCAACTCTCACATCCATACATGACGACTGGAAAAAACATAGCCTTGACTAGATGGACCTTTGTTGGCAAAGTAATGTCTCTGCTTTTGAATATGCTATCTAGGTTGTTCATAATTTTCCTTCCAAGGAGTAAGCGTCTTTTAATTTCATGGCTGCAGTCACCATCTGCAGTGATTTTGGAGCCCCCCAAAATAAAGTCTGCCACTGTTTCCACTGTTTCCCCATCTGTTTCCCATGAAGTGATGGGACCATGTTGTTAGTAGGGGGCATATTGCAGTTTAATTGTAATTGTTGAACATCTATATCTCCTAGTTGTTTAGACATTTCCTCTTTTCCCTTCTTTGATTATATTTTCATTTAATGCTTTAATAACGGGACTTGGAGACACATTAAGCTGAATGAGGCTTATCAAGTCTTCTCTTTATCTAATGTGTAGATTTAAGTGCTTAAACATATCTGAAAAGAGGGAGCTGCTCTACAGGGGCCCAAGATTAAATGCACTGACAATGCAGGTATATTTTGTTCCTTTTTTGATGAATGAAATGGTGGAGTTGGTTCCAAGTGAAGAGACAACTAACTGTACCACACACAAAAAATGTGTATTTGAAACTACAGAAGCGATTTGAGGAGAAGATTTACTTAAGGGAATATAAACTGAATGAGGACACAAAAACTATCATTGAAAACAAGTAAAATCAAGGTAAAAGAAGCAAAAAAAAAAAAGACATGTCTGTTGAGAAATAAAATGTCCAAATCTTTTGTTCGTTCCTTGTCTTCCATCTGACTATTGTTTAGGGAATCACTAGTATTCCATCCATCCTCAGCTGCATTTTGCACCCTTGCTCTGTCAAGGTGGGGATGTTAATTCTTTAAAAGTCTAGATGAAGACCTCTGTCTAAACCACTCTTGTTTTTCTAGCACCCTTGCCATTGGATCTACCAAGTGCAGGGGGGCAACCTTTTTCTTTTTCCTCTGTCTATTTTAGGTTTGTTGGTTGGGATTTTGCAAATTAGACTAACAAAAGACAGATTAATAAAAGAAGAAAGTTTAACACACTTGCATCATGCATAATAGAGTGTCACTGATGAATGATTCAAATAGTTAGAATTTGGGTTCATATAGCATCTTAACAAAAGAATCATAATTTTGTAGAGAAGCAACAGGCAAAAAGGAAAAGCATTCTGTGTGTCTAAAGTAGCAAACTGTGGAAGGGAAACAATTTAAGGACACTAATGGTAGATGAGGCCTGGGTTTAGCTAGGTATGTTATGTGGACTTTTCTAGTGCCAGCCTCTGCATTGATAAAGTTATAGACTTTACCTCCAGTTGATCAACTTCTATCCTTTCTACTAGAGAGTGGAGGATGAACTCCTTTACAAATTTATGTTCTGATCTTTGGCAAAGGATGAGGGCAGAGAGCTTTTCTTGAAATTGCTTCTTTTCAGTTGCTTCTTCTCAAAATCATACTTATGCCAAGTAACACATTTTGAAGTGGTGTAACCTGCTAATTTTCACAGGCATTTGAAAGTTTATAATGGAATGACATGCACAAACTTTATTCCTTTCTTCTTTGTTGTATGCTATATTTTGTTCTTCCATTCAAAACATGATTAGCCTCTTAGAAATTTTTAAAAAAAATTTTTTAATTCTCTCTGACATGGTAGACACCATTGCCTTTGTTGTTGACACTAGCTAGTCAGTCGTTGTGTGCTTAATGAATAAACTGTTATGAAGTGAAATCCCAACAACCAATCGTAGTGACTTGGCTAGAATTAATATAAATATGATTTTGTTATGTATCTTAAAGATGAAACTTACATTAAATTCTCCCAATAATGCATTTTTTCACTGGCCACATAATCTTCCATTCTGTTGAATTTTAAAACTCAATTTAGATAGAGAAATAAGTAATATGAAAAATGGGAAAGTGTATTAATGTCAGAACAAGTTTAATAGATCATACTATTTGATGGACAACTATGAATTATTTTTTTTAATAAATGTTTATTCTTTGAAGATTTTAAGGGCCAGTCCAGGCATAGAACTGGCTAGGTTGCATTTTTGAGCCTTGCCTTTTAAATTATAGACAACTTATAACTTTTAAATTAAGAAATATTAGAGTATAATTGACATACAACATTGTATCAATTTCAGGTATACAACACAATGATTATACAGTACAATGATATTTACATGTACAGAGAAATTATTACTACAATGTCTAGTTAATATCTATTACTATACATGATTACAACTTTTTTCTTGTGATGAGAACTTTTAAGACTTACTCTTATAGCAACTTTCAAATATGCAATTCAGTAATATTAACTATAGTCACAATGCTGTATATTATATCTTCATGACTTATTTATTTTATAACTGGAAATATGTACTTTTTAATTTCATTCAGTTATTTTGTCCCCCTTCAATCCCTGTCCCCCCACAACTCTGGCAACCATCAACCTATTCTCTATATCTGTGAGCTTTGTTCTATTTTGGATTCCACAGATACATGAAATCACACAGTGTCTGTCATTCTTTGTCTAACTTATTTTGCTTAGCCTAATGCCCTCAAGATCCATCCGTGTTGTCACAAATGGCAATATTTCATTTCTTTTTTTTTTTTTTTTTGTATTTATTTATTTNCCCCCACAACTCTGGCAACCATCAACCTATTCTCTATATCTGTGAGCTTTGTTCTATTTTGGATTCCACAGATACATGAAATCACACAGTGTCTGTCATTCTTTGTCTAACTTATTTTGCTTAGCCTAATGCCCTCAAGATCCATCCGTGTTGTCACAAATGGCAATATTTCATTTCTTTTTATGGCTAATATTATACATACATATATATACATATGCATATATATATATATATACACACCACTTTTTCTTTGCTCATCCATTGATGGATATATAAGTTGTTCCCATGTCTTGGCTATTGTAATTAATGCTGCAGTACACATGGGAGTGCATGTATCTTTTTGAGTTAGTGCTTTATGTGCTTTGGATAAATACCCAGAAGTGGAATTGCTGAGTCATATGGTGGTAGTCATTTAAACTTTTTGAGATAACTCCCTACTGTTTTCCATAGTGGTTAAACCAATTTGCAGTCCCATCAACAGTGTATTAGGTTACCTTCTTTCTGCAACTTGACCAACACTTTTGGCTTGCTGGTATTGTTTTTTTAAAAAAAGCCATTTTGACACATGTGAGGTAATACCTTACTGTGGGTTTGCTTTGCATTTCCATGTTAATTATTGATTTGATCATCTTATGTATGTTGACCTTCTATATATCTTCTTTGGAAAATGTCTAATAAGATTCTTCACCCACTTATAATTAAGTTTTTATCAATGCTATTGAGTTGTATGAGTTCGTTACATATTTTGTATATTAGCCTCTTGTCAGATATATGATTTGCAAACATTTTTTCCCATTCAGAGGGTTGCCTTTTCATTTTATTGATGATTTTCTTTTATTGAAAGCTTTTTAATTTGAGTAGTCCCAATTATCTATTTTTATTTCATTCTTTTGCATGTGGCTATTGAGTTTTCTCAGCACCACTTTTGAAGAGACTATCATTTCCCCGAGATGTGTATAANTTGCAAACATTTTTTCCCATTCAGAGGGTTGCCTTTTCATTTTATTGATGATTTTCTTTTATTGAAAGCTTTTTAATTTGAGTAGTCCCAATTATCTATTTTTATTTCATTCTTTTGCATGTGGCTATTGAGTTTTCTCAGCACCACTTTTGAAGAGACTATCATTTCCCCGCTGTGTATATTTGGATCCTTAGTCATAAATTAGTTGATTAAACATGTGGCTTTATTTCTGTGTTCTCTATTATGTTTCATTTACCTATCATTTTTTTGAGTAAAATAATATTTTATTTTTATTAATTATCTGACTACCATACCACTGGAATACTTTCTTAATTTTTTAGATGCATGTGTTTTGATCAT
The DNA here is from genome assembly GCA_006410675.1 of Oreotragus oreotragus. Taxonomy (NCBI): domain Eukaryota; kingdom Metazoa; phylum Chordata; class Mammalia; order Artiodactyla; family Bovidae; genus Oreotragus; species Oreotragus oreotragus. The sequence goes on along the minus strand of SJYX01022332.1, from coordinate 81,751 downwards.
GTTTTCATATGACAGTGGTTTCGTAAAATCTTCTATAAAGAGAGTAGGTTTATAATTCAATTTTTTCTTTAAAATGGTAATCAAAATTTGATGTTTTACATACCCTGAAAGTGTTTCCATATAGCCTCTAGATGTGTGCCAAACCTGAATCCTGCCCCCCAAGTTGAATCCCCAGGACTACAGGTAGGTCTCTTTCACAGAAATACCAGGCGTGTGTTTTATACTACTCTGTTTAGTACCTTGGGAGTGATAACCTGTCAACAACTGTCTCTTTGATCATAACAGTCCAGTAAGACCCAAGGATGCAAGCTCTCCTGGCCACCAAACCCAGATGATCCAGGGGTATTCCCCTTGTGGCAGCTGCAAAAACCAGGGTACCAGATATAAAAACTAGAGCACCGAGCACTTTTAAGAACTCCCATCTGAGAGAAGCTGATACTCTGGCGTAGGACAGAAGAAAAGCAGGAAGATAGTACTTTCCCTTGGGGATCTCAGGAAAGGTCTACAGTTGGCCTGTAGTTGTGTGTTTAATTAGAAGCCAGACTCAGTTCGCAGCTCTGATAAACTTCTAGGCTCTTTCACAGAAAGACTGAACCCCTGGGTCTGTTGCCTCTTGCTGTGCTTCTTGTTTGGGGTTGATAACTGGTTAATAACTTTCTCCATTGGTTAGCGTCCTGTGGAACCCACAGGCATAAATAAGCCTTGTTGGCCATAAAAACTGGGCAATGTAGAAGGGTTTCTTGGCTGCAAAAGTCAGGGCACCAGAAGAGTATATGGTTCTTTCTGAAAGATGAAGCTGGATGATGCCGAGGGGGAGAATGCAGAAATGCATCCACTGACTTGTGTTCCCAGAGAGGAGCTCCATAGTTCTCTATAAGAGTGCCAAACCAGAAACCTATCCCTCAGGATAAAGCTCCTGGACAAGCACATAGACTTCTTTCTCACAAAGACAAGAGGAGTGTTTCAGTCCACTATCTGTATAGTGCACTCAGGGTGGTAGTCTGGTAAGAACTGAATCTCTGGTTATTAGTTCCAGGACCCCCAGAACATGAGGCCTTTTAGCCTTCACAGTCAGGAAGTTAAGGGGTGTCTCCTGGGTGGTAGCTGTAAAAGCTGGGTTACCAGACATAAAAAATGGGGCACCAGACATGTGGAGGCTCCCCTCTGGGAAACAGTGTCACTCGAGTGCAGAGAAGTAGAATGTGAAATGGCACCTACTAGCTGGAGTGAGGCAGAGAGGTAGTGCATAGATAGCATCTATCAGGAAAAAAAAAAGGAGAAATAGGAAAAAAAAAAAAAAGAGGAAAATAATAAAAAGAATAGGGAAAATGAAAAGGAAGAGGATAAAAAAAGTGCTCACCAGGTTTAACAGGCAGAGGGTGAACATGGAAGATGGTACCCACCTACTGGAACATAAAGATAGTACCCACCAGAAAGGGGAAAAAAAAAAAAAGGTGGCACTTTCCAGGTTAGGAAGCAGAGGAAGACCAGGAAGGTGGCATCCACCATCTTCTATCCCTGGAGAGTATCTCCACAGGCCACTGCCTCTCAGCACAGCACTTCAAAATGAGGAAATGAGTCTCCTTCCCAGAAATTTTGGGTGCTTTTCAAAGGGCTGCTTCACTGCTGGGCTTTGGAGTGTGTGAGTCCACACATGAACCCTTTAAGTGTTTCTCAGTTCACAGGTTTCCATGGTAGCTCAGCTGGTAAATAATCTGCCTGCAATGCAGGAGACCTAGGTTTGATCCCTGGGTTGGGAAAATCCCCTGCAAAAGGGAACAGCTACCCACTCTAGGAGTATTCTGGCCCAGATATTTCCATGGACTATATTGTTGCAAAAAGCCAGACAGGATTGAGCAACTTGCACTCCACTTTATTTTGGTTCACAATAGCTCTGCTCAACTGGAGGATATGAACCCTGTTGGTCTTCAGAGTCAAATGTTTTGGGAGCTTATCTCTCAGGTGCCAATCTTAAAAGTTAGGGAGCCCAACGTGGGGGAATTAACCTTTGCTCTTCTGGTAGAGGTTCCAGGTTTGACTTCTCTCCCAAATGTGGGTTGCAAGGCCAGGGGTAAGGTCTATGGTGAAATCTTGTCTTTACCTCTCTTTCCTACTTCAGTGTGGTTGCCTTTTCATTTGCCTGGTGTGAAGGGGTTGTTCTCCTAGTTTGAGGGAGTGGTTTTCCTAGAGAAAATTGTTTCTGCTTATCTGTAGATTTGATATTTCTATGGGAGGAGGTGAGTTCAGGATCTTCCTGCATCACAGCCTTAAACCAGAACCTCTGTCGTGTTTTCTAATCTGTTCCATTTTCAGTGGCCAAAAAATTATATTTTTTCACTAAAAGACTCCTAGTATTAACAGGAAAAAAATGTTTAATGAAAGAGATTTTTGTTGAATGTTTGATCTCCTGTTTTAGTGGATCTTAAAATTGAAGATGTTGTAGGGAACAGGATATCAAAGAAAGCATGTTGTCTGTTCCTAAATCAAACTGGAAAAAAAAAATGGTTTTCTGATTTTGAGATAGTGATATATAGTTTAACAGACATTCAAAAAAGACAAAATTCTGTCCAAAAAATGGCTACTTGTCTTTTAAAATGTTTTGGGCAATTGTGCTACTTATGTAGTAAAGAAATGCAGTACTTTGGTAGAACTTTTATTTCTATAACTTCAGAAGATCAAGCATAGAAAATTGGTTGTTGCATGCCTGTTCCTGTATCACATGATCAGCAAAAGATTAAGTATATTTGAATAGGTTGAAAATTAGTCATACACTTTATTTTTTTAATGTTGACACATATTAATTATTTGGACATATATACTTGGTTAAGGTGAAAGTGTTAGTCACTCAGTCATATTTGACTCTGAAATCCCAGGGACTACGGCTCACCAGGCTCCTCTGTCCATGGTAATTTCCAGGCAAGAATACTGGAGTAGGTAGCCCTTTCCTTCTCCAGGAGATCTTCTCAACCCAAGGATTGGTCTCCTGCATTACAGGTGGATTCTTACTGTCTGATCCACCAGAGAAGCCCTCATATTTGCTAAATATCTATAAATAGTACAAGGTCCTCATAAATAATGGTAATGAATATTTGTGCCATAAAACCCAAGCAAACTTTTTCACTTTTAATTAGATCCTGAGTACATGTATATATCATTCACAGAGACAGCTTTCTTGCTGTTCAAATTCATTTGCTCACTTATTTTTCTAGATCTGTAACAGATGTTGGAATTGTAGAAAATAAATCATTTCTACTGTTCTGTGATCTTAGTATGTACCTGATAGAAATTTAGGAAAACTTGTGCAATACCATGTGAAAAATATGATCATGGAGTCATAGCCTATGTGCTGTAATAGAGAGATTTTTGCACACATGTTGATCTGGGACAATTTCACTCATGCACCTGTTGACCTATCATCTTGACAGATTTAACACTTAACCTGAATTGTTCTTTCTTTTTTCTCTCCTTCATCTCTTCCTTTAGCAAAATATTATGTTACATTAAAATAAGTCACAATTGGTTATATTAAGTGGCTACCAAAATTACATCTCTTTTTTTCCACCTCTTTTAGACAGTATCACATGAAGAAAAAAATGGATCTCTTTGATTCTCAGTGGTAGTGGAATAAAGATAAAAATATTTTTAGAAAGATTAAAAGTTTTAGAACAAAGTCTAGCAGTTTTTATTATAATATAGCATGAAGAGAAAGAATCTTAACCTATGAGGGAAATCAAGAAACTGGAAAAAGAAGTACACTAAAACTATTGTAACGATTTTAAGGTTCTTTCTCTTCATGATATATTAAAATGAAAATTACTAGATTTTGTTCTAAAATTTTTCTAAATCTTTCTTTAAAAAATTGCATTAGTGACAAAATAGGGTAGATATCTATAATGAACAAAGAATCATTTCAAATTTGTAAGAAAAAAATAAACTGAAAAGAAAAATTAGTCAAACACTGAATAGGGTGTTTGGGCTGTGCTTAGTCGCTCAGTCATGTACAACTCTTCGTGACCCCATGGACTGTAGCCTGGCAGGCTCCTCTGACCATGGGGATTCTCCAGGCAAGAGTACTGGAGTGGGTTGCCATGCCTCCTCCAGAGTATCTTTCCAACCCAGGGACTGAACCCAGGTCTCCCACATTGCAGACAGATTCTTTACTGTCTGAGCCACCAGGGAAGCCCATGAATATTTGAGTGGGTAGCCTTTCCCTTCTACAGGGGAACTTCCTGACCTGGAAACTGAACTGGGGTCTCCTGCATTGCAGATGGATTTTTTTTTTACCAGCTGAGCTATTAAGGAAGCCCGAATACAGTATTTATATAAGAGCAAATCTTTGTGGTCATATAAAAATGTGAAAAGTTACTTCTTGAATTCTGTAGTTGTCAAGGATTTGTAAAGATAAATATATAGTTAGTAGTCATGCTTCTGATAATATAGTGTGTTTGAAAAGAGTAAATAAAAACACCTGTATAAGAATATTAATTACATATTCTTAAAAAATCCTAAAATTTAAATTAATAGATGTCAATAAAGAATGATTGAATATCCATGGCTTACCATAAAAATATAAAATATTTTCCAATCAGTAGAAAATGATAATGAAAATTAAAAACATTCTAGATGACTTAGAGGGAGTTCCAAGAGTTAAAATTGAGTTTGATAAGCAGCATAGAAAAATGTGTACATTTGATTTTATCATTTTTATAGTAAAACAGTTTATACATAGATTTTTGCATATATATTTGCATGTGTATTATGTGTATATTTATGTTTTAGGAGAAAATACTGGTGAATACACAACATGTATTACATAATTATATATTCATAGTATGTATGAAGAACACAGAAGCTGTTAATATAGAATATAGAATAGAGTGATATGAGTGGACAGAAGGAAGGCAGAACAAGTGGGGAAAAAAAGGACAAAACAAGAAAAGGAAAATTTTAAAATGTTATGTAGTAACTAATTACATGATTATGTATGTATATAAATTTAAATAATAATGATTAAAAAGAAAATATTAATGTCTAGGCCCATGGTTCCTAATCCAGTGTTCTATTATACTATACTACTCATAGACATTTTTAAAAATATCTTATTTCCAGATGTGGAAATATTGGAATATTTGTGACTTATCTACCTTTAATATTACACTAATTATATAGAAGGGGATTTTTTTTTAATTGGCATTTTTCATGATTACTACACTTGACTAGTGTTTCAATAACAAGGCCTACTGTCTTCCGTGCTGTAAAATTTTATTCACAGGAAATTAAGTTTAACAGTTTAAACAAAAAGGCCCATTACTTCTGAGAATCCTTTATATTCTAACCAGGATAGAAATCCCTTAATTAGGCCAAAGGATTAAAATTGTAAACGAGCACAATTTATTTCAGTAAAGCTGAGGGGTGGAAGAGAGTGCTTCAATTTAAAGAGATACACATTTTAATGTAATCTATTGAAACCACCTAGGAAAAACAACAAATAATCAAGGATACTCCAGAGTCTTTATTACATTTTATGCAAGTGTTCAAAAATGTTCTGGGGNGAGCACAATTTATTTCAGTAAAGCTGAGGGGTGGAAGAGAGTGCTTCAATTTAAAGAGATACACATTTTAATGTAATCTATTGAAACCACCTAGGAAAAACAACAAATAATCAAGGATACTCCAGAGTCTTTATTACATTTTATGCAAGTGTTCAAAAATGTTCTGGGGAAGAGCCACTTGAATAATAGTCAGAATTTGAATAGTGCAAGTTTGGAGGAGAAGCAGTTCAGATGGACATAAGTAACAAAAGAGATCCAAGGGTAAGTAGCTCAGTGATTACCTTTGATCTAAGGCCGAAGTTGCCTGTTGAATCTAGTGTACTCTATAAGAGATATTCTATTTGCCTTGCTTTTAGAAACATGCCTCTATTTTATGCCAAAGTAATCTGGCACTTAAAATATTGACATGTTGCATTTATTACAAAATAATAACTGGGCCAGTACTTACCTTTTGTGATGCCAGACATACAATTCAATCACTCACCAAAGTGTTCTGCTTAAACACAATGAAGTAGCCATATGTTAGCTATTTTTTTACCGGGATATTTGATATTATTCAGACACATCTGCTGCNTGCATTTATTACAAAATAATAACTGGGCCAGTACTTACCTTTTGTGATGCCAGACATACAATTCAATCACTCACCAAAGTGTTCTGCTTAAACACAATGAAGTAGCCATATGTTAGCTATTTTTTTACCGGGATGTTTGATATTATTCAGACACATCTGCTGTTGCTGCTAAGTTGCTTCAGTCATGTTCGACTCTGTGCGACCCCTAAGACGGCAGCCCATCAGGCTCCCCCGTCCCTGGGATTCTCCAGGCAGGAACACTAGAGTGGGTTGTCATTTCCTTCTCCAATGCATGAAAGTGAAAAGTGAAAGTGAAGGTGCTCAGTCGTGTCCGACTGTTAGAGACCCCATGGACTGCAGCCTACCAGGCTCTTCCATCCATGGAATTTTCCAGGCAAGAGTACTGGTGTGGGATGCCATTGACACATCTGTGGTATAACTATTTCAATTTTTTTTTTTTAAGAGTAACTGAAAGGACATATTCTTACTCTCCCTGAAAATCGACTGTTTGCGACCTCATGGACTGCAGCCTACCAGGCTCTTCCATCCATGGAATTTTCCGGGCAAGAGTACTGGTGTGGGATGCCATTGACACATCTGTGGTATAACTATTTCAATTTTTTTTTTTAAGAGTAACTGAAAGGACATTTTCTTATTCTCCCTGAAAAATAATAGCGGTTGAAGTAGACTAGATAAAAACACATCAATCTAGAATAGTTCCTATTATCTGCAGTAGTCCAATTTCTACATAGTATCTTTGCCCATTAAAGAAAGCAAACATGAGTCTGTTTAAAATATATTATTTATTTACACACTAGGGAACTACCAACTAACAGTCACATTGCTCTACAAAAGAGAATTAACCAACCCATTGTAAGATTAAGAAATGAGTTACATTTGATTAATTTGTTTAAAAGAAAACAAAGCTAAAAGGGTCCATTCAGTTTAAATTGTGATACAGCTTGATTCTACAGTAAAAGCAAATCTGAAAACATACATTTCATCTTTTGGAGGAATCATGGGGGAAAAATATATTTCCAGGTATAAATAATGACATACTTCAGGAATTAGGAAACCCCATACATTGTTGATAATTTCTTCTTTCCTTTTTTCCCTTCTTTTTCCCTCTCTTTCTTCTTTCCTCCCTATGTCCCTTCTNAAAAAACGTTATCTTTATATATAGAAGTTATGTTTATTATTGTCATCTGACAGTATTTCTGCCTAATTAATGTGTTGAATTCATAATTTAAACAAAAAAAAACAGAAAATTTTAGACACTCTTTGGAAACCAATCATTGCCATTGTGTTGGCTTTCACAGTGGAGCTGGAATTGGTTGTGTGCCTTTCAGATGAAATATTCTTTTATTACAGGATGACTTCCTGACAGTTATTTATCTTGAGAGGCTATAAACCTTTGGATTAATTGCATGTTTTGTACAAATGTCAGTTACTGATTTTGTTTTGATGGATCTATTCATGTCCTGTTGGAGCTTTAGGTGAGTTAAGGTATTGCTTATCATCAGTCTTCTTTGTCTGACCCCTGAAAAGTAAAAAATCGGTTGTCAGGAGAAAATCATTTTTTCTTATAGAGCCTTGAAGAGACAACAAACATATTCTTGGGCTGTCTGATAGAACTACAGAAGTACAGATAATCAGAATGAAATTGAAACTAGTTTTGCTCATTCTTACTGAATTGGCAACTTTCTGTAGATACCAAAATGAAATTTAATTAATAAGGATATGATTACATTTGCACACACTCCTTGTTAATTTAAGTCCTAACCATTAGAATTTAATTCAGCAGTATAGAACTTCTTGTGTTAGTTTGGATCTATATACATAAGTGTTGGTTTTGTTGTAGTGTTTGCTCCACAATGCACAAGTGTGTAGTGCATTTCTGTCAAGTGAAGAGGAAGTAAAAAGCCTCTTGATGAAGGTGAAAGAGGAGAGTGAAAAAGTTGGCTTAAAGCTCAACATTCAGAAAACTAAGATCATGGCATCTGGTCCCATCACTTCATGGGAAATAGATGGGGAAACAGTGGAAACAGTGGCAGACTTATTTTTGGGAGGCTCCAAAATCACTGCAGATGGTGACTGCAGCCATGAAATTAGAAGACGTTTACTTCTTGGAAGGAAAGTTATGAGCAACCTAGATAGTATATTGAAAAGCAGAGATATTACTTTGCCAACAAAGGTCCGTCTAGTCAAGGCTATGGTTTTTCCTGTGGTCATGTATGGATGTGAAAGTTGGACTGTGAAGAAGGCTGAGCGCCAAAGAATCGATGCTTTTGAACTGTGGTGTTGGAGAAGACTCTTGAGAGTCCCTTGGACTGCAAGGAGATCCAACTAGTCCATTCTAAAGGAGATCAGTCCTGGGTGTTCTTTGGAAGGAATGATGCTAAAGTTGAAACTCCAGTACTTTGGCCACCTCATGTGAAGAGTTGACTCATTGGAAAAGACTCTGATGCTGGGAGGAATTGGGGGCAGGAGGAGAAGGGGACGACCGAGAATGAGATGGCTGGATGGCATCACAGACTCGATGGATGTGAATTTGAGTGAACTCCAGGAGTTGGTGATGTACATGGAGGCCTGGTGTGCTATAATTCATGGGGTCACAAAGAATCGGATATGACTGAGTGACTGAACTGAACTGAACTAATTCTTTACATGTTATATGCAACTTTAGATAATATTTTAGATAATGTTTTCTTATAATTAAGCTCATTAAGTGGTTCCCAGTGACTATGACTCTCTTCTTCCCAAGCTGAAGTTACTTGACATCTGTATGTTGCTGTGTTTAGTCACTCAGTAATGTACAGCTGTTTGAGACCCCATCACCTGTAGCCCACCGGGCTCCTCTGTCCATGGGGATGCTCCAGGCAGGAATACTGGAGAGTGTTGCCATGCTCTCCTCCAGGGGATTTTCCCAACCCAAGGATCGAACCCAGGTTTCCCGCATTGAAGGCAGATTCTTTACTATATGAGCCACCAGGGAAGCCCAAAAATACTGGAGTGTGTAGCTTATCCCTTCTCTAGGGGATCTTCCAGACTCCAGAATTGAACCAGAGTCTTTTGTTTACAAGCAGATTATTTACCATCAGTCAAATCACCATCACAGTCTCTGAGGTTAATTACTATTTAGGGGAGATACGAATGTCTCTGGTTTAGTCTTTCATTTTTTAGAGCTTTATTTGAAGTATTTTTTTTAAACATAGATAATTTATAATATTGTGTTAATTTCAAGTGTATGGCAAATTGAGTTATACATACACATATAGATACATGCATATATTATTTCTCAGATTCTTTTCCATTATAGATTACTACAAGATACTGAGTATAGTTCCCTGCGCTATAGAGTAAGTCCTTGTTTTTTACCTATTTTACATAGAGTAGTGTGTCTGCCTTAGGGCTTCCCTAGTGGCAAAGAGGTAAAGAATCTGCCTGCGATTCAGAAGATGCAGGAAGCCTGAGATCCATCCCTGGGTCAGGAAGATCCCCTGGAGGAAGGCATGGCAACCCGCTCCAGTACTCTTGCCTAGATTGTCCCCTGGACAGAGAAGTCTGGCAAGCTATAGTCCATAGGGTCACAAAGAGTCACACAAGACTGAAGTGACTGTTGTTGCTGCTCAGTTGCTCATTTGTGCCCCTCTCTTTGTGATCCCATGGACTGGAGCATGCCAGCCTTCCTTGACCATCGTCATCTTCTGGAGGTTGCTCAAACTCATGTCCATTAAGTCGGTGATGCCATCCAACCATCTCGTACTCTGTCATCCCCTTCTCCTCCAACCTTTAATCTCTCCCAGCATCAGAGTCTTTTCCAATGAGTCAATTCTTCACATCAGATGGCCTAACTATTGCAGCTCCAGCATCAGGCCTTCTAATGAATATTCAAGATTGATTTCCTTTAGGATTGACTAGTTTGATCTCCTTGCAATCCAAGGGACTCTCAAGAGTCTTCTCCAACACACAGTTCAAAAATATCAATTCTTCAACACTCAGCCTTCTTTGTGGTCCAACTCTCACATTCATACATGACTACTGAAAAAACCATATGTTTGACTGTACAGATCTTTGTCAGCCAAGTAATGTCTCTGCTTTTTAATATGCTACTAGGTTTGTCATAGCTTTTCTTCCAAGGAGTAGGCGTCTTTTAATTTCATGACTGCAGTCACCATCTGGAGTGATTTTGGAGCCCAATACAATAAAGTCTGTTTCCATTGTTTCCCCATCTTTTGCCATGAAGTGACAGTACTGTAGGCAGTGATCTTAGTTTTTTGAATGTTGAGTTTTAAGCCAGCTTTTTCACTCTCCTCTTTTACCTTCATCAAGAGGCTCTTTAGTCCTCTTCACGGTCTGTCATAAGGATGGTATCCACATATCTGAGGTTATTTGGCATTTCTCCTGGCAATCTTGATTCCAGCTTGTGCTTCATCTAGCTCAGCATTTTGCATGATGTACTCAGAGGATGAGATGGTTGGATGGCATCCCTGACTCAATGGAAATGAGTTTGAGTAAACTCCAGGAGTTGGTGATAGACAGGGAGGCCTGGCATATTGCAGTCCATGAGGTTGCAAAGAATTGGACACAACTGAGACACTGAACTGAACTGAATTCTGCATATAGGGCTTCCCTGGTGGCTCAGCTGGTAAAGAATCTGCTTGCAGTGGGGAAGACCTGGCTTTGATCCCTGACTTGAGAAGATCACCTGGAGAAGGGAACAGTTACCCACTCCAATATTCTGGCCTGGAGAATTCCATGGATTGTATAGTGCATGGGGTTGCAAAGAGGCAGAAGAATGAGTGACTTACACCTCTCTTCTCTCTGTATAGAAGTTAAATTAGCTGGGTTATAATAAACAGCCTTGACATGCTCCTTTCCCAATTTTGAACCAGTCTGTTTCTCCATGTCCAGTTCTAGCTGTTGTGGCTTGACTTACCACAGCAGTACTGTGGCCACTGCTGAATTTTCCAAATTTATTGGCATTTTGAGTGCAGCACATTAGCAACATGCATGTCACTGACTACACGTATGTGTGTGTCTATGCTAATACCAAACTCCTAATTTATTCCCCCACAACCCTTCTATCTTCTTGATAGTCATAAGTTTGTTTCTATGTCTATGAGTCTGTTTATGTTTTGCAAATAGTTTCCTTGTGTCATTTTTTTTAGATTCTACCTATAAGTGATATCATATGATATTTGTCTTTGACTTACTTCACTTAATATGATGATCTTTAGGTCCATCAATGTGGCTGCATATAATATTCTTTCATTATGGCTGAGTAATATTGTATTGTTTATGTATGTGTGAGTGTGTATATGTATATATGGGTGTGTATATGTATATATATATATGGAGAAGGCAATGGCACCCCACTTCAGTACTCTTGCCTGGAAAATCCCATGGACGGAGGAGACTGGAAGGCTGTAGCCCATGGGGTCGCTGAGGGTCGGACACGACTGAGCGACTTCACTTTCGCTTTTCATTTTCATGCATTGGAGAAGGAAATGGCAACTCACTCCAGTGTTCTTGCCTGGAGAATCCCAGGGACGGGGGAGCCTAGTGGGCTGCCGTCTATGGGGTCGCACAGAGTCAGACACGACTAAGTGACTTAGCAGCAGCATGTATATATACACACTATATCTTCTTTATAATCCATCTGTCTGTGGATATTTAGCTTGCTTCCATTTTTTGTCTATTGTAAATAATTCTGCAGTGAGCTTTGGGGTGCTTGTACCTTTTTGAATTAGCTTTCTAACAATCTTTCTGAATCTCAGTTTCCTCATTTCTGTTCCAGTACACTTTGCACTGTTGAAATACATATCAATAAATTATCATTATTACTTGTGCTAGTCCATCAATAATCAGAGAAGTATCATCAAAATATGTTTGCATTTCTCCCATGTTAATATTATGTCTATTTCCTCTAATAAAACTCCAGTTCTTCGATCATAGTCTTGATGCATCTCTTAGTCTGTGCTCTCGTGGCATTTTTGTCTTGTATTTCTTAGTCTTCTCTATTTTGAGACTGAAGAATGCTCCAGATTTATAAACTCATGCAGGAGTCTTGCTACCTGGAATCTAATTATCAGATGATTGACTGCTTACCTGGGTTTTTGCACATTGTCCAATATTATGTTTCTTATCACTAGGCTGTGGCCACCTCTCAGGCTGCCATAAAGACGCTTAGAGAATTCTGGCCTCAGGTATTCTGCAAGTAATGCCCTCTAGCTACTGGGTCAACAGTCATTTTAGTTGATGACCTCTCTCATTCTTAGAGGGGCTTCCCTAGTAACTCAGACGGTAAAGCATCTGTCTGCAACACAAGAGACCCGGGTTCGATCCCTGGGTTGGGAAGATCCCCTGAAGAAGGAAATGGCAGCCCACTCCAGTATTCTTGCCTNCCTCAGGTATTCTGCAAGTAATGCCCTCTAGCTACTGGGTCAACAGTCATTTTAGTTGATGACCTCTCTCATTCTTAGAGGGGCTTCCCTAGTAACTCAGACGGTAAAGCATCTGTCTGCAACACAAGAGACCCGGGTTCGATCCCTGGGTTGGGAAGATCCCCTGAAGAAGGAAATGGCAGCCCACTCCAGTATTCTTGCCTGGAAAATCCCATGGACCGTGGAGCTTGGTAGGTTACGGTCCATGGAGTTGCAAGGAGTTGGACACGACTGAGCGATTTCAATTTCACTTTTACTCATTCTTAGAAGTAATATGGTTGTCTGCATACCTCTGATTCAATTCAGCTCTTGATTTTTTGCATACAGGCCATTCCACTCTTGTCCCATTGAAAACATTTCAAACAATCTATCGATCTGGTCCTGATTGTTGTTTATAATTAAAATAAATTTTTGTATAGGCTAGATAATAAGACTGTGAGAACTTGTTTAGTCAGACAGGCTAGTTGGTGATAAACATATTCCTGGAGAGAAGTAGAATTATCTCTAAATAGAATGATTTCTTTTCTATTAATTTCTATGACATGATGACATGTCAGTTGATCCTTAATGGATGAATAATTTTAGTGCCAATTTGTAATCATCTTTCCCAAAGATAACTTAAATGCATTTTCCAGCCTGCCAATAATCTGTCACAAGGATACTACATGACTTCTTATCTGATTTTTAAAATTCTTTCTTGGTTTTTAGTTTGACAAGAAATAGTATAAGTGTAGTCATATGAAAAAGATGACCACTTATGAATATTACATATCCTGATTGCCATTCCCTCATCTTTTCATGTATACCAATGGCATTAACATTAAAACAAAATTAGATTCTGCTGTGGCCATTTTCTTTAGCATACTTGTTGATGCCATTAGTTTACAGGAAGTAAAATGAATTGCCTCAGACTTAATGAGGCCTTAAGAGAGTATATTAAAAAAAAAAACACTTTATTTAAAGGTAAATGCAAATAGTTGCAAAGAGTTCATGGAAAGGTAGATAAATTATTTACAATTGCTTCCTTTCTAGAGTATATATTTTAGGAAGAGAGGTCAAAAAAATAAAAACCCTAATTGGGCCAGCTAGATAACATAACATAAAATGCTAGAGTACTAGGGACTGAGGTACATAGTGAACTGAAAGGCTCATGCTTTGTCTAAAATAGCCAGGTATTCTCCATCCTCCTTCAGAAGCGGAAATTCCAGACCAGTGATATTAGATCTTTAAATTAAAAGATGTGACCAGAAGCAAAAGGAGAAGAAAGAAGAATCAGAAATTCTTAAAAACTTCTGATTCTGAACGTTAATAAAATACAAGATATAGGCATACCAAATGTTGATTCATACACACTTTAGGTATTTTATATATTGTTAGTTTGTATTGTCTACAATATAATTGAATTCAGAAAAAAAAATCAGAACAGTTTTGTTCCCTTCATATCTCTGTTTATACGTGTATTGAATACAGCCCAACATGGTACATATAGCCTAAACCTAGAGAGAGAGGTCTAGAACAATATAGAAATAAGGACATTTCAGTTCTTTGAGAGACATATTGAGGAAAATCTGCCCAGCAACAGCATGTGGACATTTCCAGTTTGCTGTCCTCATATAATCTTTGTTTTTCTAAAAATAACAAGCAAAAGAAGCAACTCCACTTTGCATGACTTTCTTGCTTAGGACTCAAATTAAATGTTTTTTGTTTTTGTTTTTTTTTTCTGTTAATTTCATATGGGCAGAAAATTAGTTCAAGTATTCCCAAACAGCATGACTTAATTTGGAAATATGTGTGTATATTTTTAAAGACTCTAAAAATAGTCTGCTGGTCAGTTAGGAAAAGTAATGCTAAAGGTGGAAATTAACAGAAGTTGCTTAGTTGGTACTTATGTCCTGCAGTTAACTTAATAGAGTTCACTATAATTATGTAACATGATTATGGCTATGAAAAGAGCAGTGGATGACTATAAGAAAAATCAGAGCTCTGGTTTTAACTATATACCAATTTAAACATTATGTGGCCAAAGGCAACCGTGAACCTATATGAAAATAAGTGTGTGCCCATATTTCAAGAATTAAAACAAGGATTTGGAGTAACGGGCTCTAAAGAATTAAATGTTTTCTTCTATTATGTTTTTGTCTTTGTCTTCATTGGAGTTCGTTAGGAAATTCCAAACCCACTGGCTAATAAGAGAAACTGAATCACAATTTGTGTATATAGAAATCATAAAAATGATGAAAACTAAGGAAAGGGCAGGGGGATATTTGTGTCAACTATGTTTAATGTGTGGCCTGACCAAGATTCTGAAAACTATTATGTATATTTCACTTCTTTGCTTGCTAAATTTTTAGGATAAAATGAAGCATACTTTATAGTTGTTTCATGTATAATGTACTTCCTATATTATGTAAATGGATTACAAATATTAAATAATATTCATGTGACATGTAAATATTCCATAGTAGGTAATTAAAGTATATTCATTAAAAGAATGTCTATTAAAAACTCATGTGATATACTTTAAGTATTTTAATGAATATACTTTAGTGATTAGTGAAGTCGCTCAGTCGTATCCGGGCACAAAGAGTCAGACACGACTGAGAGACTTCACTAATCACTAAAGTATATTCATTAAAAGAATGTCTATTAAAAACTCATGTGATATAGTAAAAAATAGCCAAAATGCTTATCAGAGAGTTCATGGGATGTTTTCTCCAATACATTTTTTTTTCTATTTCAATCATTTTATTCTTATTTTTATTTCCTTCTTTTAAATTTCATCTGAGTTTATTTTGCTGTATTTTTCTAAAGTTTTGAAATTGAAGTTAAATCATTAACTTTGTTTTCTTATATACTTGTTTAAGACAATATGTTTTTCTCTAAGCACTGCTTTACTGCTTCCCAAAAATATTGCTATGCCATGTTCTATTTCAATCATTTTATTCTTATTTTTATTTCCTTCTTTTAAATTTCATCTGAGTTTATTTTGCTGTATTTTTCTAAAGTTTTGAAATTGAAGTTAAATCATTAACTTTGTTTTCTTATATACTTGTTTAAGACAATATGTTTTTCTCTAAGCACTGCTTTACTGCTTCCCAAAAATATTGCTATGCCATGTTTTCTTTATCATTCATTTAAACATATTCCCAATTTTATCTTTAACTTATTGATTACTTAGAATTATATAATTTCCAAGCAACTGGAATTTCTAATTATATTTTTATTATTGAATTCTAGCCTAACTCCACTGTGTTCAGAACAAAGAGTCTGTATAATTTTAGTGGTTTTTTTTTCTTTTTAAAAAAATATAAATTTATATATTTTATTTGGAAGTTAATTACTTTACAATATTATATTGGTTTTGCCATACATCAACATGAATCCGCCACAGGTATACATGTGTTCCCCATCCTGAACCCCCCCTCCTCATTCCCTTCCCGTACCATCCCTCTGGGTCATCCCAGTGCACCAGCCCCAAGCATCCAGTATCATGCACTGAACTCGCCAGTCCAGGTTCGATGCATGATTTTAGTGTTTCAAAGTTTGCTGAGACTCCCTTTTTATGGTCTAATCTGGAAAATGTTCCATGTGCACTTAGAAAGTTATTGGATATGCTTTTCTATGTATGTTATATTGGTCAGTTTTTTAAATTCTGGTATTCTATTCCCTAACTTTTCTTTTTCTGCTTATTCTATCAGTTACTGAGAGAAATTTGTTAAAATTTCCAACTCTGTGAATTCGAGTATTTTATTTGTACTTTCAAATTTTGATTTGTAAGTTTTAAAGCCTACTTCACTTAACTAGAGATCAGAGAGTTTTGTCTCTTTGGTTTAACTACTTACTTACAGCACACACAAAGCTGCCATACAGTAGACACTCACTGGTTATTTGGGTAGAGGGTGAATGAATGTGAGAATAAAAATAGGTATCTAGTGACAAAGTCCAAAAAAATATGCATGGGATAGTACAAAGTGAGATTTGACCAACTGCCAAAGACGTTAAGATATTTTGGCCAGATTTTGCCAGATGGAAGCTTTTAATTTCTTTGTGCATAGTAGATATTCAGTGATGAGAGTACTATTCTTTGTGTTTGTTTTCCTTTATCTGAGAGCATATTAATGAAAGTATTAGTTGCTCAGTCATGTCCAACTCTTTGAAACTCCATGGACTGTAGCCTGCCAAGCCTTTCTATCCATGAGATTTCCCAGGCAAGAATACTGGAGTGGGTTGCCATTTCTTTCTCCAGGATATCTTCCTGACCCAGGGATCAAACCTGGGTCTCCCACTTTGCAGGCAGACTCTACTGTCTGAGCCACCAGGGAAGCCCTGGGAGCGTATTAGCCTTCTTCAGTTGTATTAGCATCATCAGTATTCATTCAGTGGGATCAACCTATACACATCTTTAACCAAGAAATGTTCACCATTTCTATTCCTACTAGAAAGAGTACAATTCTCTGAAAATTTGCTTGATCCTCTGTCTTCCAGACTTGATGCTGTCAGCTTGCTCTGCCAACTTTCATTAACTGGTATGTCTATATGCAGCTATTTGGCTTATGTAAAGGCAGAGAGAGTTTCTAGATATTCTCTCTTGAAACTTCTGAATTATTCTAATTCTTTTCTAGGCCCATTTTAATTTAATTTTAAATTACATGTATAAATATTATGTGGATATAAACCACCTAAAACAATGACTGGCACTAAGCACTCAGAAAATCTTGGTAGTGGTAACAGCGTAAGTGCTGTGACTATTATGAGTATTTATTTTAAAAGGTATTTGAATTGTGAACTCAATATTACCAAAGGTAATACCGTGCTTTATTACCAGGAGGGCATTTTCCTATTATTATATTTTTATATTTTCCTATTATTATATATTATTTTCTTGCATTCTTTTGTTAAATTTTGCTTGTCTGTGTTTTCTATGTTTTCTCCAGTAAATATACATTAATTGCATAATAATTAAAACCTTGAAAGAGAGATGATTTTAATTTTTCTTTGAAGAATAGGTAACCAATAATCTGAGCTCCTTCTAAACTTAGCTTTTTCATTGTGTTCCTTTTTTTTTTTTAACTGTTAATGATCTGTAGGAAAGAAAGCAAATATGAAAAATTGAATTCAGTGTCTAGAATTCAAATGTGTGTCAGTATATTTAAATACCATGAATTTACTCAGAAGAAGAGAAAGATGACAAATAGGGCTTAATAGTTTCAACTGTGAATCAAATTAAATCCAGGTATGTATTCTGAAGTAGTTCATGTACTAAAGTAGATGCTGTTATTCTTATTTCAGTACTTGGGACAGATCATTTAGGAAAGGAAAAAGGGAAAGTAAAGTAACCTTTATTATATCCCTGGAGGTTCTAGAGACTGTGCTAAGCACTTTAAATATGTATTTAGTGCTCTCAAAAAAAAAAAAAAAGTAACATGTTACTATTTGAAAGATTACCATGTGGAAATTAAGACTCAAAAGATACTCATATGTGCAATTTCACATAGCTTATATACAAAAGCCAAAATGTAAGCCCTCTTTTACTGAATTCAGAATCCAGTATCTTTACTCTGTGTTCTCCTCCTCTCAAAGCTACTGTCTCTCCCCACCCATACCCACTACCCTCTACCAATCTTTTGTTGACAGTTGGTTGTCCAATTATGTAGATAAAGTATGTCAGAAATATCACCATCAATGCTGCTCATTTCTTCTCTAGCAAAAAGCCTCTTTTCTTCTTTCTCCATGTATACAACAGAGATGAAGCTTCTAAATGACAGCTTATTCAAATATCTCAGTTTGCAATATGTTTTTCTTGTCATAACTCTAATTTTCTATCATTTTATACTTACTTTTCATTTTTCATTTGTGTTTCCATACTGTTATGACTTTCAATGACCAAATACTCTACAGATTGATTTCAATGCATTTCATAAAGATGGGCATATTAGTAGTTGTTTTTCTCATGATTTATGCAATTTATCATGCTGCTGCTGCTGCTGCTAAGTCGCTTCAGTTGTGTCTGACTCTGTGTGACCCCATAGATGGCAGCCCNACCAAATACTCTACAGATTGATTTCAATGCATTTCATAAAGATGGGCATATTAGTAGTTGTTTTTCTCATGATTTATGCAATTTATCATGCTGCTGCTGCTGCTGCTAAGTCGCTTCAGTTGTGTCTGACTCTGTGTGACCCCATAGATGGCAGCCCACTAGGCTCCCCCATCTGCATATCATTTAATAGAGAAGATTTCACTCTTGAGTGCTGAAATGAATATGCTCATGAAAGGTAATCTTTATTAACAGTGACAAATAACACAAATTCTTACTGATTCTGATTATTGTCCTCATGTAGACTATCATTCTTTGTGTTCACAATAGCTTTAATGTATTTGTAGTGTCACAGAAAGAGAGCATCTAAAAGTTATTTTTAAAATAACAGTATATTAATTTCCCTCATTATATAATGTTGTCATTTTAGTCAACCTTACTGTACTAAAGATTTAATTTGCTATACTGGAAAATAAATGAAGATAAATATCAATTATATTTTCAGTGTAGTCTTAACAGTATATTAGTGAAAAAACAAACAAACAAACAATTATTTGCTGTGGTTTCCACTTACTAGGGCTTCCCTGATAGCTCAGTTGGTAAAGAATTCACCTGCAATGCAGGACACCCCAGTTCAATTCCTGAGTCGGGAAGATCTGCTGGAGAAGGGATAGGCTACCCACTCCAGTATTCTAAGACTTCCCTTGTAGCTCAGCTAGTAAAAAATTCACCTGCAATGTGGGAGACCTGGGTTTGATCCCTGGGTTGGGAAGATGCCCTGGAGAAGGGAAAGGCTACTCACTCCCTTATTCTGGCCTGGGCAATTCCATGGACTGTGTAGTCCATGGGGTCACAAAGAGTCAGACNAGACTTCCCTTGTAGCTCAGCTAGTAAAAAATTCACCTGCAATGTGGGAGACCTGGGTTTGATCCCTGGGTTGGGAAGATGCCCTGGAGAAGGGAAAGGCTACTCACTCCCTTATTCTGGCCTGGGCAATTCCATGGACTGTGTAGTCCATGGGGTCACAAAGAGTCAGACACAGCTAGATTACTTTCACTTTCATACCACTTACTAAGCACAAGGAACTGTAGTTGGGTTTTCAAGATGCATTAAAAGGGATAAGACTCAATATTTGTCTTTAAAAGTTTATTTTTTTAGTTTTGTGAAATACATTGATAATTTTGTGTTAATGTTAAGAATAAGGAATCATGTTAGTGTTTCAGGTACTTTAAAATATTCTCAGTAAAATGATTATTCTGAAGCAAGGAGATCAGTCATTTTTATTATGATCTTCTTAAAATGGAATATGCTTCTCCCAATATTTATTCATTGGATTATACAGTTGGTGGTTCGGTTGCTAAGTCATGTCCGACTCTTGCCAATCCATGGACTGTAGCCCACAAGGCTCCTCTGCCCATAGGATTTCCCAGGCAAGAATACTGGTTTCCATTTCCTTCTCCAAAACCAAGAATCCATGTTAATTTATAGTACCACCCAAGTTTATGTATTTTCACTAGAGAACAAACAGATGCTATCAAAGACGTAATGTCCTACTAATTGGATTAACTTGTCTATTTTGTGAATTAACTTTTAGATTTAGTTTAGATAAATAAGATGACTTAATTGGTAAGTGATCTTTGACAACTATTTTCCATAAAAACTAGATAAAGAATCTCTAAAGCCAGGTACTGTTAAAAATAACATTCTTGTGTAGGGATGGTACATTCTGTAAAAGCTTATTAGCGTTCATGCCTTGCATTAGCCTTCATTTTGTTCACATTTCTTCTTTCTAAAACATGTTTTTAAATGCTTCATCCTGAGATACTACAATATACAGTCCAAAATACACACAGTATTAACCAGAGATGAAATTATTTCCTATATAAATGTGTGTAAGGAATGAAAGATGAGAAGTTATACCACTGGACTCTTTTTAACTTTTTTTTAAATTCAGGTAGTAACGGATGTATTGGCGGTTTTATTTCTGTGTGTCCTAGGTTTTAGTCAAGCTTATTTTACAATTTGTGTCATATCAAGTTAAATTAATGAATAGAGTATTGATTACTAGCTTTATGCTGGAGATTGCCAAGCATGGTGCCTTGGTGATTTTGGTGATCATTTGTGTGCCTTCTATAATTTGCAAAGCAGACAGCTATGCTCCATGTTCTCCTTGATCATTAGGAGGTAGTAAGATCTCTTTCAGTTACTATACTTCTGTGATAGCGCTTTTTTTTTCCTATGTGGTATATAATAAGCAGTTTTGTTTTTTTTTTCCCCTTCATATGGTTCTCAAATTCTGCACTTTGGGCTTCTGTATTCTAAAAATAGTTACTGTGATTTCCCTAAGTCTTATTTTGTCATGAATATAAAGGCCACTTTCCTCTATCTTCACACCATCCAAGTTTTAATTACTTTATCCAAATATTATTCTTTAAAACACTCTACATTTTTATTACTTTTGGAAAGCATCAAAGTTTAGAAGACTACCTGCTCCTTCTAACTGGTGTGGAAATCTAAAATACAGCGTAGTGGAGAAGAAATCTGACTTACCTAACCCGGGACATTATACAACTTAGTTATATTGCCTGACCCTCAAATTTCTTATTTGTAAAGTGGTAACAGTAGATACATGAGGATCTTTTTGCAAGTTGATTATGCACAGTGTTTTTAGTCTCTATAGCAGACATTCAGTACGTGATTTACTGATGATTCGGCATTTTAGAAGGAAAACAGAAGTGGGGCACATAGGCATGCTTTGTTTGGCATGATGTTAGTGGCTGGCTGGTGAGCAAGGTGAGGGGGTGAGCCTTTACCCTCCTAACCGCTTGATTTCTTGCTATCATGTGTGATATAGCTTTGCCATGCATTTTAGTCTTAATATTTCTAAAGCAAAATTGAAACAAAGTCAGTCCACACTGTAGCGTCTTGAAATTTACTGGGCACATACAGTGCATGATTCCAAGAATTTTATTACGTTGAGTAACAAGTCAAATAACTTTAAAAACTTTTGACTTATTAGTATGTGCAAAGTATCAAACTGATACAAATATGAGTATGTGTGTATGTTATTGTATATGCACATAAGAAAATCTCAGTGGGCATTAGTAAATGTGCTGTTTGTTTTCTGTGTATTGTGAGTGCGTTTGTTTAGAGGTTTTTCTTTCCCTGCTCATTTACAGTAGAATCTTGGCAGTCCCCCTTATACTAGGAGTACTACATGCATCGCTTCTTCCAATTCTAACACCAGTGTTGCTCTGTGGCTCATCCAGTAGCAGGTGTTGAACATTGATATAAACAGAATTTTGTCTAGCAAAGCCATAATCCTCCCATTTCCAGTCTCTACTGGCCAATGAAACACTAATGCCAAGCTTACTTCCAAATTCAAGTCTAAGGCATCACAGTTCATTTGCTTCCTGCCAAAACAATTGGCCCATGGAAACTCTTATTTTAAAAATTAAAGCAGGGCAAAAGTTTCTCTCAAATTTCATGTGATTTTAGGTGACACACCTAATTTTTAGCTTTCTCTGAAATTAATAAATTGAGATTATTTTGCAGTTAGTTACTTAATAATATTTCTCTTTGAATATAGCAAACTGCCTAATTATAACAGAACTGTTCACCATGTATCTCAAAATATTTTTGGGGGGAAGTTTAGAAAACTGTAAATTCTCAAAACTTGGGCATTTTAACATTCTAAGGGGTTTGGAATGATTAGGAGATAGAATCATTTGAACCAAACATTTGTATCAATAAAACTAATTTATGTGAAACAGTTTAAAGGTTACATAATTTTAGAACATAGAACTCACATAGCTTCCTTAAATCTTTTTCAAGGGAAGTGGTGCAAGAGGCAAGACTCATATAAACAATTTGATAAATTTAAAATTTAAAACAAATTGATTAATTTTAAATTATTTTAATTTAAAAAGAATTAGAAGTTAATTATAGGAAGATTGGCCTTGAAGAGGTATTTATTAGCTTAATTATTTGCAATGTTAAGAAATATATATTAGGAAGTGTTTCTTCAATAATTATTTTCTAAGGGCTGATATTTTTATAACTATATGTATAACAAAGCTTTGTTAACATATTCAAGGTAAATATTTGTTATACTGACATAGTGGTATTCAGAGTACTATAATACATGTTCCTTTAAATCGAGCTAATCACCATAGTATGCAAGATTTTGATAAGATAATCTCTATCAGGTAGAGATAACGTATAACATGGTATATCATTAAATATTGAAGAAATATTTATAAAGTAAGTGCAGAAGAAGAAGGATTTGGGTCCTAATTCTTAACTGTTTATCCAGAATTTTTTCCCACTTAGATATTATGGGATTAGTAATCAGTTCAGTTCAGTTCAGTAGCTCAGTTGTGTCTGACTCTTTATGACCCCATGAATTGCAGCACGCCAGGCCTCCCTGTCCATCACCAACTCCTGGAGTTCACTCAAACTCACATCCATCGAGTCGGTGATGCCATCCAGCCATCTCATCCTCTGTCGTCCCCTTCTCCTCCTGCCCCCAATTAATCCCTCCCAGGATCAAAGTCTTTTCCAATGAGTCAACTCTTCGCATGAGGTGGCCAAAGTACGGAATAGTAATAAGTCCTTATAAAGGATTCATATCTAATACATAGAGGTTAGGTGCTCAAAAGCTCGATATGGAAATTGATACATGCATTTTAATATTAATATGGGAAATAAAAAATAATGAAGATATTCTTGAGGAAGAACAATTAGAGGACTTGCCATTCTGAATATTGAGCCATATTTTAAGGTAATAATGATTTAAATGGAGTATTGCTATAAAGATGGATCAAAAAGATGAATGGAATTGACTAAGGAGCCTGGTCAGACACAAAGACATGTAGAAATATATATATAAATGAAAGAATTGTTATTGCACATGAGTGAAGAATGTAGCAATGGGAAGCAGAATGATTATTCATACTCAAAAAATCATATTGGGTAATATTGCATTCATTTCTACCACACCACATACACACATAAATATTCCAGGTAAACACTGAAATGTGAAAATCAGTGAGTTGTCTCTTCACATCAGGTGGCCAAAGTATTGAAGCTTCAGCTTCAGCATCAGTTCTTACAATGAATATTCAGTGTTGATTTCTTTTAGGATTGACTGGTTTTGTTTGGGGGTTTTTAAATAAGTATTGAGAAAAATAATGTGATGGGCAAAAAAAAAAAAAAATCCATACTATTAGGTAATAGTTTAGATAGAAATGAAATGTTTATAGGAAGATAGATACATTTTTTTTTGGCCAAAAACCAAAAAGAGCTGGTTCCTTTATATTCTAGCCCCAGACAAAGCAAAATTTTATTAAATTTTAACATTTTAATTTCC
The DNA here is from genome assembly GCA_006410675.1 of Oreotragus oreotragus. Taxonomy (NCBI): domain Eukaryota; kingdom Metazoa; phylum Chordata; class Mammalia; order Artiodactyla; family Bovidae; genus Oreotragus; species Oreotragus oreotragus. Next base: position 57,771 of record SJYX01022332.1, on the reverse strand, counting down.
TATGTCTCATTCTTTTCCAGGTTCTATGCATTTTTTTAACCACAGTTTTTCTGGTTTCTAGGATGTCATAAGCAAAAATAGTATTACTATGGACTTGGAACAGGTATAGAAATAAATTTATAGACTACACAGCAAGAATACCTGAAAATTAACTTCATATTGGTTTGACAATATGTGGTTGGTTTTAACAGAATATACTGATTTTACTGCATATCATGATTTTCATAGCATCATATAATTTGGCATGTAATTTGTATCAAGATTTGCCTCTAAATCATTTTAAATAGCAATAGCTGTGTATTAATCACATGGCTTTATATGTAATTATGTTAACTATAATACATAACTGTCTCAACCAGCATGATCACTCATTTTGAAGCCCAGTTTTAAATAAGATTATGTTGATGTCAATAGAAGGCTCAAAACTAATAAAAGAAATATTTGGCATTGATTACTCTTCTCTTGGTAGTCCCATAGTCCTTTATTAGTTCTTAATTAAGAGTTTAATTCATTCTGCTTTGATTTTGTATAATTTCTGTGCAAGCTCATCACTTCTACCAAACTGAGTTTCTTGTGTGGCATCCTGTCTCATTCATCTTTCATATCCCATATCTATTAATAATGGTTCATATAGTGAACAACCATAACTCAAAAGAATAAAGATTTTCCTGTTTTTTTTNGTTCTTAATTAAGAGTTTAATTCATTCTGCTTTGATTTTGTATAATTTCTGTGCAAGCTCATCACTTCTACCAAACTGAGTTTCTTGTGTGGCATCCTGTCTCATTCATCTTTCATATCCCATATCTATTAATAATGGTTCATATAGTGAACAACCATAACTCAAAAGAATAAAGATTTTCCGTTTTTTTTTAAGAGTATGCTTTTTAAATTTTTTTCAGAAACTTGGTACAGCTGTACAAAAGTGAAGATGACATGGAAATTTCAAAGAAGATTAAGACTCAGTGGACTTCTTTGGGCTTAGAAGATGTGCAGCTTGTAAATTACTCTGTGTTGCTGAACCTGCCAGGTCTTTCTCCCAGCTCTGTGACTCTGAGCAGCAGTGGCCAGTGCTTTCATCCTAATGGCCAGCCTTGCAGTGAAGAAGCCAGAAAATGGAGCAGCCAAGACCTGCTATATTCATACGCAGCCTATTCTGCCAATGGAATTCTCGAGGTAATATAACCATTTATCTCTGTCATTTACAGTGAAATGAAATTAGAAAACAACAGCTTTCATCTAAATTGAACTAACTGGCAAGATACAGCATACCAAAGTAACCATTAAATGTTCTCAGTGTAGAGGTGCCAGGAAAGGGGAAGGAAGATTTGAATTGCCTGACCCTTGTCATATTTGGAAAGTGAAAACATGTTAGAAGAATTTAATTCAAAAGTGTTGAATGTGTGACTGAGTCATTCACATTTTGCTTAGCTCTTACAGTGCAAATTCATTTCTTCTTTGGTTCTAAAGAGGCAAGTTTTAATAGATTGATGTGGACAGAAAGAATAGAAATGGAGGCAGTTGTGTTTTGAGATTGTTGTATGCACATAAGAAATGAAGTGGAAAATGGATGTGATTATTCACACATTTAAGATTTGATATACAGTGTTTCTGCTTTATGATGGAAAATACATGAAAAAGGGACCAGGTGTGAATTTTTCACATTAGTCTTTCTAAGTTAGCTGTTTTTTTGTTTGTTTTGTTTTTTAATGTATTTTTCTGGCATTGTGGTTAGATGCACAGCTTCTAGAGCCATGTAGACTAGTTTCAATTCTCAAATCCCCAATTATCACTGATAATTAAGCATCTAGGGCTGAGTTTTCTCATCTCTATAATGGTCCCAGCTTCATAATCTTGCTGTGAGAATTGAATTAATAGATGTAAATCTTGGAAGATAGAGCTTAGCCTATTGTAAGAACAATATAGCAGTTAGACTTCAAGCATTTAAGGGATCACTAGTTTCCTTTATTGGCAAATTTTCCATATCCATGTAAAAGTCTCATTTTAATAAACATATTTAGTTTCTTTATAAAGCTGTAAATTTCTTCTATAGATTTTGTATGAATAAAATGATGTTTCTGCTAATTATTGACACAGCTTTTTAAGATTCTAATTTATGATTATGTCAGAATAAGATGATGAATTTAAATCATTTTGAGTTACCTTGCATATATATAGGCTTGTTCCTAAATTTTTTGTTAAGTTTTGGGGGGTGTTATGGAGAGAGGCAGTTCACCGATCCTTCAGCACTGTTTTTGTTCTGTGTTTTAACATCGTTGATATTTAGCATATCTACTACACATAACCAGCACCATCTTGAAAGTCTTTTTATTACTTTAAAGTTAATGTAATATTAAGTGTAATATTTCTAGTGTAGGACTCATGGTTTGATTTGATTACATACCCTATTTCTGATAGGCAATAATAGAAATGTACCTGCATATTAAAAGAAATAGGAGGCTGCTAGCTTTCTTTCTTTGGTTCAGAAACTTCGGTCTTAAGTTGAGATTCTAAAGTTAATGCACAGATTTTCTCTCAGACTCCCAAACCTGTGTAAGTGAAAGTCTCTCAGTTGTGTCAGATTCTTTGCAACTCCATGGACTATACAGTCCATGAAATTCTCCAGGCCAGAATACTTGAGTGGTTAGCCTTTCCCTTCTCCAGGGGATCTTCCCAACCCAGTGATCGAACCCAGGTCTCCCTCATAATGGGCGGATTTTTACCAGCTGAGCTACAAGGAAAGCCCATTTCCAGGCTCCTCCTTATCCCAGTTGATTCAAGTATATCAGAGTCATCTCCTTCCCTAAACAAAGCACATCCCAAACACAGAACAATAATAAAATCGCAGAAGATTGAAAAGGCCCTTGGATTCACCCCCATTTATTTTCTTTTCAATTTCCTCTGGCAGACAGTCATTGTTCCTTGACTGCGCTGATAGGGAAGTCACGGAACTATAACGTGTGTCTCTGTGGTCTCTGTATGGACGTCTCTAATAACCCCCTGGACACACTGAATTGTTTTTTGTATTCCTATATAATCACATCTCTGATTATTATACATTTATTTTATCAATTATGTGTTTCAATTTTCTGTTTCATATTAAAAAAAATCAAGATGTACTATAGAATCGTGGAAGTACATAACAGTTTGTGAAGTGACAAGTCATGGAGCCCTACGCTCTTGGTGGGACTGTAAATTGGGGCAGCCACTATTTAAAGCAGTATGTAGGTTCTTCAGGAAAACTAAACATAGAGCTACCACATGACCAAGCAGTTCCACTTCTGAGTTATATATTCGAAGAAAAGAAAAACACTAACTTGAAAATATATACCCACCCTAGTGTTCATAGAGATGTTATTTTATACATACACACAAACACATAGACAGTGGTATGTTAATCAGCCATAAAAAATGAAATTTTGCCATTTGAGACAATATGGGTGGACCTGGACGGTATTAGGCTTAGTGAAATGTCAGACAGGGAAAGACAAATACATTATTTTATCACTTATGTGTGGAATATAAAAAATAAAATGAATAAGTATAACAAAACAGAAAAAAAAAATAAAAAAATCAAGATGTACTATAGAATCGTGGAAGTACATAACAGTTTGTGAAGTGACAAGTCATGGAGCCCTACGCTCTTGGTGGGACTGTAAATTGGGGCAGCCACTATTTAAAGCAGTATGTAGGTTCTTCAGGAAAACTAAACATAGAGCTACCACATGACCAAGCAGTTCCACTTCTGAGTTATATATTCGAAGAAAAGAAAAACACTAACTTGAAAATATATACCCACCCTAGTGTTCATAGAGATGTTATTTTATACATACACACAAACACATAGACAGTGGTATGTTAATCAGCCATAAAAAATGAAATTTTGCCATTTGAGACAATATGGGTGGACCTGGACGGTATTAGGCTTAGTGAAATGTCAGACAGGGAAAGACAAATACATTATTTTATCACTTATGTGTGGAATATAAAAATTAAAATGAATAAGTATAACAAAACAGAAAAAAAAAACATAAATGTTGAGAACAAACTAGTGGTTACTAGTAGGGAGAGGGAAAGGTAGGAGATTAATAAGTATAAACCACTATGTATAAAATATATAAGCTACAAAGATGTACAGCATAGGAAACATAGCCAATATTTTATAGACTTTAAATGATATATGTGAGTGAAGTCTCTCAGTCGTGTCTGACTCTTTGCGACCCCGGGGACTACCGGGCTCCTCCATCCNTTCCATATCCATGTAAAAGTCTCATTTTAATAAACATATTTAGTTTCTTTATAAAGCTGTAAATTTCTTCTATAGATTTTGTATGAATAAAATGATGTTTCTGCTAATTATTGACACAGCTTTTTAAGATTCTAATTTATGATTATGTCAGAATAAGATGATGAATTTAAATCATTTTGGGTTACCTTGCATATATATAGGCTTGTTCCTAAATTTTTTGTTAAGTTTTGGGGGGTGTTATGGAGAGAGGCAGTTCACCGATCCTTCAGCACTGTTTTTGTTCTGTGTTTTAACATCGTTGATATTTAGCATATCTACTACACATAACCAGCACCATCTTGAAAGTCTTTTTATTACTTTAAAGTTAATGTAATATTAAGTGTAATATTTCTAGTGTAGGACTCATGGTTTGATTTGATTACATACCCTATTTCTGATAGGCAATAATAGAAATGTACCTGCATATTAAAAGAAATAGGAGGCTGCTAGCTTTCTTTCTTTGGTTCAGAAACTTCGGTCTTAAGTTGAGATTCTAAAGTTAATGCACAGATTTTCTCTCAGACTCCCAAACCTGTGTAAGTGAAAGTCTCTCAGTTGTGTCAGATTCTTTGCAACTCCATGGACTATACAGTCCATGAAATTCTCCAGGCCAGAATACTTGAGTGGTTAGCCTTTCCCTTCTCCAGGGGATCTTCCCAACCCAGTGATCGAACCCAGGTCTCCCTCATAATGGGCGGATTTTTACCAGCTGAGCTACAAGGAAAGCCCATTTCCAGGCTCCTCCTTATCCCAGTTGATTCAAGTATATCAGAGTCATCTCCTTCCCTAAACAAAGCACATCCCAAACACAGAACAATAATAAAATCGCAGAAGATTGAAAAGGCCCTTGGATTCACCCCCATTTATTTTCTTTTCAATTTCCTCTGGCAGACAGTCATTGTTCCTTGACTGCGCTGATAGGGAAGTCACGGAACTATAACGTGTGTCTCTGTGGTCTCTGTATGGACGTCTCTAATAACCCCCTGGACACACTGAATTGTTTTTTGTATTCCTATATAATCACATCTCTGATTATTATACATTTATTTTATCAATTATGTGTTTCAATTTTCTGTTTCATATTAAAAAAAATCAAGATGTACTATAGAATCGTGGAAGTACATAACAGTTTGTGAAGTGACAAGTCATGGAGCCCTACGCTCTTGGTGGGACTGTAAATTGGGGCAGCCACTATTTAAAGCAGTATGTAGGTTCTTCAGGAAAACTAAACATAGAGCTACCACATGACCAAGCAGTTCCACTTCTGAGTTATATATTCGAAGAAAAGAAAAACACTAACTTGAAAATATATACCCACCCTAGTGTTCATAGAGATGTTATTTTATACATACACACAAACACATAGACAGTGGTATGTTAATCAGCCATAAAAAATGAAATTTTGCCATTTGAGACAATATGGGTGGACCTGGACGGTATTAGGCTTAGTGAAATGTCAGACAGGGAAAGACAAATACATTATTTTATCACTTATGTGTGGAATATAAAAATTAAAATGAATAAGTATAACAAAACAGAAAAAAAAAACATAAATGTTGAGAACAAACTAGTGGTTACTAGTAGGGAGAGGGAAAGGTAGGAGATTAATAAGTATAAACCACTATGTATAAAATATATAAGCTACAAAGATGTACAGCATAGGAAACATAGCCAATATTTTATAGACTTTAAATGATATATGTGAGTGAAGTCTCTCAGTCGTGTCTGACTCTTTGCGACCCCGGGGACTACCGGGCTCCTCCATCCATGGGATTCTCCACTGGAGTGGGTTACCATTTCCTTCTACAGGGGACCTTCCCGACCCAGGGATCGAACCCAAGTCTCCCACATTGGAGGTAGATGCTTTAACCTCTGAGCCACCAGAGAAGCCCAAAATAATCTATAAAAATATTGAATCATTATGTTGTATACCTTGAACTAATATAATATTGTCAATTATACTCGAATTTTTTAAGAAATTAGCATTTTTAATAAAGAAATGTTGGAAAATTCAAAATGTGACTATTAAAAAGGAGAAATAAAGTTAGCTATAGATGTAGAAATGTATTCTATCTTTGAAATTTTGGGCCCAGATAGGAAGAAATAATATTAAAAGAACCAAAATGTAATTATGGATAAAACAAATACCTTGTATTTGAAGAACATATTTAAGAAATTAACTGCAAATTAGATGAAGATGTTGGTATTAAGTATTTTTTAGAATTATTTCAGCAATTCAAATCTGTTATACTAAGTACATAATAATTTAAATATTTATATAAATAATATAAATAAAGAATACACCCCTCTGGTAGCTCAAAGGATAAAGAATTCACCTGAAATGTGGAAGACCCAGGTTAGATTCCTGGGTCAGAAAGATTCCCTGGAGAAAGGAATGGCTACCCCAATCCACTATTCTTGCCTGGATAATTCAAAAGAGAAGCCTGGTGGGCTGCAGTTTATGGGGGTCACAAAGAGTCAGATACGACTGAGCAACTAATCACTTCACTTCATGTTGATAATGATTTGTTGAATTCACACTGTATCATGATATTAGTATTATAATTTTCAAAAGCAATTTCTAGGTGACTATTTTGTATGTATACGGAATGCTTGCATATATTTTATATACATGTTTTAGACGGATGTATTAGTGAAACTCATATATTCTAGTTAATAGGATACTGGTGAATTTTCCATGTTTCTTCAGGATATTTCCTAATTCAAATTAAGCTTGAGAGGTTGCTGCTGATGATACAGGCATACGTACTTTTTGATTTTGAGTCCATTGTGCTTGCATGAATTTCTATCAGGCAGAGCCATTATTAAGTTCTTAAATTATTCTAGTCTGACTGCCAGCCAAGCTCCCCACTACTTTTGCTTTTGACAAGGTTATTTGTAGAAGAGGCGTACCCTTTTTCTTTGAAGAGCTGTCATGTTCATTCATCATATGACTGTTTTGTATAAGCTTCCAATTTTTGCTTTCTGGTAACAGTCTAAACAGCATTTGTGATATCTGAGATCTACTTTGAAAACCTACTTAGTGTCAGCATGATGGATGGTGTACTTTGCAACTTCTTTGTAATTCATTGTGCACCAGAAAGGTGACATTGTTTACCCCATCATAATGACAGGTGGGTCAGTAAAATGGTTCTAAGGAGAGTTGCCCTGTCAGATGCAAAATATATATTAAAATGGATACATAAATAATTTAGCATGAGTGAGGTTAGTTACTGTGGAAAATTCTTAAAGAGATGGGAATACCAGACCACCTGCCCTGCCTCCTGAGAAATCTGTATGTAGGTCAAGAAGGAACAGTTAGAACTGGACATGGAAAGACAGAGTGGTTCCAAATAGGAAAAGGAGTATATCAAGGCTGTATATTGTCACTTTGCCTATTTAACTTATATGCAGAATACAGCATGTGAAATGTCAGGCTGGATGAAGCACAAGCTGGAATCAGGATTGCCAGGAAAAATATCAATAACCTCAGATATGCAGGTGGCACTACCCTTACGGCAGAAGTGTAGAACTAAAGAGCCTCTTGATGAAAGTGAAAGAGGAGAGTGAAAAAGTTGGCTTAAAACTCCAATTTCAGAAAACTAATCATGGCATTCAGACCCATCACTTTATGTCAAATAGATGGGGAAACCATGGAAATAATGAGAGACTTTATTTTGGGGGGCTCCAAAATCACTGCAGATGGTGACTGCTACCATGACCTTGGAAGAAAAGCTATCATCAACCTAGACAGCACATTAAAAAGCAGAGATGCTACTTTACCAACAAAGACCCATCTAGTTAAAGCTATGGTTTTTCCAGTGGTCATGTATGGATGTGAGAGTTGGACTGTAGAGACAGCTGTGTGCCAAAGAATTGATGCTTTTGAGCTGTGGTGTTGAAAACTCTTGAGAGTCCCTTGGACTGCAAAGATATCCAACCAGTCCATCCTAAAGGAGATCAGTCCTCAGTATTCTTTGGAAGGACTGATGCTGAAACTGCAATACTTTGGCCACCTGATGGGAAGAACCAACTCATTTGAAAAGACCCTGATGCTGGGAAAGATTGAAGGTGGGAGGAGAAGGGGACGACATCGGATGAGATGGTTGCATGGCATCACCGACAGGATGGAATTGAGTTTGAGTAAGCTCCGGGAGTTGGTGATGGACAGGGAAGCCTGGTGTGCTCCCTCTATAGGTTTGCATAGAGTCAAACGTGTCTGAGTGACTGAACTTAACTGAACTGAGGTTAGTTTCAGGGAGTAATAGTGATTTATATTTTTATTAATGGGAAATATCAGCTGTCATAATGTTAAGACACCGATAGTACTGACAATGTCTAGTCAGTTTTATAAATAGAATATATGGCTTTATATGATTTCCATGCAATTGTTTTCTTTTGTCCTTTGTGAACCCCATGCAGATACAGAAAAACAATGGGGACAATTAATATTTATCTAATAAAATTTGGTCACATTGGGTCTACCATGTTCTTATTTTGAATAAAGGATTTGTTTTTATTCCAATACATTTTATGAATTTTGGAGTTTTCTTTATGCTAAGCACTATTTTACATTTGAAAAAAAAGTCAAGTGATGTAATTCTATGAAGAAACATTTTCAACAACTCATTTACCTTGCATGAAACATTGTTACCAACATACTTAACACTATCCCATTCCTCAGAAAGCATAGTTCACTAGCCCAGACTAGCAACCTTCCCTTTTATCCCCACACCCATGGGTTGGTTACTTCAATTTTCTAAGCTTCAAGGTCCTCATCTGTAAAAGAGGAGTAATTATAGTACCTCAAGTGATTGTTGTGGGCAAGAAATGATAGAAACCATATAAAGGGTCTGCTACTTAGAAGTACTCAATAAATGTTACCTATTGCTGTGATTGCTGCTGCTGCTGCTGCTAAGTCGCTCCAGTCGTGCCCGACTCTGTGCAACCCCATAGATGGCAGCCCACCAGGCTCCCCTGTCCCTGTGATTCTCCAGGCAAGAACACTGGAGTGGGTTGCCATTTCCTTCTCCAATGCGTGAAAGTGAAAAGTAAAAGTGAAGTCGTTCAGTCATGTCTGACTCTTAGCGACCCCATGGACTGCAGCCTACCAGGCTCCTCTAGCCATGGAATTTTCCAGGCAAGAGTACTGGAGTGGGGTGCCATTGCTGTGATTAGTAGTTGATAAAAGGAGACACCTTCAAATTGGAGAAATTAAGAAAATAGTAGAACTATATATCATAAAATTTGGAGTATAAATTTTTAACATATTGTGTGAATATAATTTTCCTATCTTCTATTTAACAAAACAAATATTAGTAAGGGAGGAAAATGCCTTAAGGATGAATACATAGTAAAAAATCTGACTATTTTTCTTTTAAAACTGAAAGCTCTAATAAAAGAAATATTTCATTTTTGAATACAGAATGACAAATCATATCAATTTGGGACTGAAAAGAGTTCCTTGTCTTTGTTTTGTAAAATATCAAGACCAAGTATATAACACATGATATCTGAAAACTACATCGAATATTTTGTCAAAAAATCTGAAGAGAGGAAATAATAACTGGCATGGAATCCTTGGATAACTTGTAGTCAGATGTCTATTTTCTCATGGCTGGGAAAACTTTGTCTTCTTTTACTTTTAATATTATCAAGCAAAGGCAAACTTATCAGTGTTATGGCAGAAGGAAAAGCTATATGCATTTAGCTCTGAATTCTTTTTGTTACAGATAAAAATATCAGAAAGCTAACAAAACAGACTGAAATTGTATTGTTTTTCTGGGTGTGAAAATGAATCTATACTCTCACAAACAGAAATGTGAGCTTGGAGCAGTTTTTCAATATTGAAAAGGAGCTTGCATTTTATTTGTCCCCTCTCTTTTTCTCTTGTGGAATCCATCTTTTGGTCAACAATGTACAACAGTGTGAAATGAATGGTTTTGAACACAGTTATATGTAAGAGATTCACTTTTTGAACTCTGTAGAAAATCCCTTGGTTTAATATGATCTTCTGTTTCTGATTTCATGAGTTCTGTGAAGTAACTAAGTTAGCAAAAGAATTTCATAATTGGCTGCTTTTTTCCCCAAATTAATCCATGTGGTTAGTTTTCACATATTTAAGGTATTATATTATTCCTGGATTTAAAATTTAGACAGAAACATTTACATCTGTAGAAAATCCCTTGGTTTAATATGATCTTCTGTTTCTGATTTCATGAGTTCTGTGAAGTAACTAAGTTAGCAAAAGAATTTCATAATTGGCTGCTTTTTTCCCCAAATTAATCCATGTGGTTAGTTTTCACATATTTAAGGTATTATATTATTCCTGGATTTAAAATTTAGACAGAAACATTTACAAATAAAGAAGTGATCTATCACAACATAGCATCCATAGTTAAATATTTGTTAGGGAGATTGCATCTTATTCCCAGGAAAAATCAAAAGCTTACTTTATGAAATAAAAGTTTACAGCAAAGAAGCTGAATTTTCCTCAACAGTTAAAGTGCATTGGACTGTTTTTCTTCATCTTCATTAGAAGAAATGTGGTGTTTTGACTCAGAAGATGTTTGACTACAGATTACTAATTTGACCAGTTATTTTTAAAGATTTTGCATCATCATAACTATTTGATAGAACATTCTAGGTTAGAATTTTAAGTTTTACTATGAATGTGCTTATTTAACTTATATGCAGAGTACATCATGAGAAACGATATTGGATGACAGAGGATGAGATGGTTGGATGGCATCACCAACTCTATGGACATGGGTTTGGGTGGACTCTGGAAGTTGGTGATGGACAGGGAGGTCTGGCGTGCTGTGGTTCATGGGATCACAAAGAGTTGGACACGACTGAGTGACTGAACTGAACTGAATATGATTTTAAGCATACCAGTTATAAAGTTGTGATAAAATAACTTTCTTTGCAGATTTAATTTATTGTTTAATTTGCATAAAATGCCAGTAAACAGTTTACAAATAAGATTTACCTCATTTCATTGGATGCTACAAATTCAGTCTTTTCTGAACTAGAGAGATCTGTATAAATGTTGATTCTTAGATTTATGCACTATTACCTAATGTAGGTAATTCTAAAGGAAGCAGAATTCTATCACAAAAACGGTCTCCAGAAGGAATTCTCTTGAATGAGTTTGCAACTCTTTTGATATTCTTACTTTAAGATATTGAGTATCATATATTAAATAAAGTACCCCTTGATTATTAATCTGTTTTTCCTTATATTTTATTTTGATACTGAAAGATGAACTAATATAGAATTTAGCCTGATGGCTACATGCTGAATACCTTTTTATGCTGATCACAGAGGCAAAATGATATATAAGAATCTTTGGACACTGCCCACGTGTGATTGACAGTCTAATAGGGGAAACTGGCAGTTAGGTAAGCAATTATACAACTTCATAGTGCCAATCTGCTATTAACATTAGCATACTACCTAAATATTTTAGACTCTGTTTCCTCATCTATATAGTGGGCAGAACTCTCTACTAAACATGAATGTTCTGAAGCTACTGAAGCCAACTGATAATCTCCATGGTTAAATGTGCTGTTACTGCTGACTCAATGGACATGAGTATGAGTAAACTCTAGGGGATAGTGAAGGACAGGGAAGCCTGGTGTGCTACAATCCTGTTGGATATGAGAGAGAGACTGAATGATAAATCTAGTATACATTCTTACTCCAAATTCATATTATTTTGCCTGTTGACTATGAAGATTATCAACTTAAATATGGAAATGTAATTCTAACAGAATTTTGTTTTACTTGAGTTAAATTTCTGTGTTACTTTATTTTTCTCTCCTTTACATCAGTTCAGTCACTCAGTCATGTCTGACTTTGTGAACCCATGCACTGCAACATGACAGGCTTCCCTGTCCATCACCAAATTCTGGAGCTTATCATGTCCATTGAGTTGGTGATGCCATTCAACCATCTCGTCCTCTGTTGTCCCCTTCTCCTCCTGCTTTCAATCTTTCCCAGCATCAGGGTCTTTTCCAATGAGTCAGCTCTTCACATTAGGTGGCCAAAGTATTGGAGTTTTAGCTTCTGCATCAGTCCTTCGAATGAACACCCAGGACTGATCTCCTTTAGGATGGACTGGTTGGATCTCCTTGCAGTCCTATGGACTCTCAAGAGTCTTCTCCAACATCACAGTTCAAAAGCATCGATTCTTCAGCACTCAGCTTTCTTTATAATCCAACTCTCACATTTATACATAACTACTGGAAAAACCATAGTTTGGGTAGATGGACCTTTGTTGCCAAAATAATGTCTCTGCTTTTTAAATGCTGCTGGAGAGGTTGTGGAGAAAAGGGAAACCTCTTACACTGTTGGTGGGAATATAAACTAGTACAGCCACTATGGAGAACAGTGTGGAGATTCCTTAAAAAACTGGAAATAGAACTGCCTTATGACCCAGCAATCCCACTGCTGGGCATACACACCGAGGAAACCAGAATTGAAAGAGACACGAGTACCCCAATGTTCATTGCAGCACTGTTTATAATAGC
>SJYX01022332.1:3556-19752 GCA_006410675.1 Oreotragus oreotragus | reverse complement strand
ATAAGATTTCCCATTTCTGTAGGGAGTCTTTCATTTGGCTTCTGCTCTTCGTTAATCAGGCATACTAATCAGAATTCAGATTTACCAGTTTAGCAGTCCAAAGTCTGACTTGATTTAAGGGATAAAAATATCACTTGATATTCTTCCTGAAATATGGTAAAAATCAATTGATGGGTTGGATATGGTCATTAAAGTTAAATCGCTCTTCATCCACATTGACTGAATTTTGATGTTTTTATCAGATTGCTGACAGCCAGGAAGACATTGCCTTAGGCACCTAAACAAAAGAAAGCTGAATGTGAATTAGTGTTGAGTTTGTTCCTGACCGAAGTGCCTGGTGAAATCATGGGGCACTTGTATATCTGAGCTCGTTTATTACTAGAGAAGAGTTCTCATTAACTTGTTCAGGAAAGTGTTGCCATTAAATCTTATCTTGAATGAGAGAAATTTGTAACTTGAAAATGTTTATGAATATTTCATAAGAATCGTCTTAGGGTGCAGGCTTGTATGTGATGGCCTAGCAAAGGTTGACAGATACGTGGAATATTGTAATGACTTGATGGATGCATATGGAATGTTTAATGAGAAAATGAGAAGTAACTGCTGGGCTGCTGTGAACATCTTCTGGTACTGTAGTGATTTTTGTTGGCTGTTAACAAAACTCTCAGAAAAAGGAATAGCTTCTAATTATGACAAGCTTATTTTATTGTGCTAACTAGGCCTATAAATTTGGGGTAAGGATTACTGATTTATTTATTTATTGTCTTTCATAAAATATATTTTACAAAATACACATCTGAGCAGACTAGATCTTAATGAGTAGGCACACTTTTTTGTTGTTGTTGTAAAGATCCTGTATAATTGTATTCTCTTACTGCTTTGATTTCTCAGAATCCCAGAGAAATTTGGTTATATAAGGATATGAATCATTTGGCCTTAGAGGAACTGAAAAAGACCAGGAAACATCAAGGCAGTATCATTAAAAATAAGCAAAAACTTATTGATTCATTTTATCAAGAAAAAGATATAAAAAAGTAGAAAAATAATCTTTCCCAAGCACGGTTAATTAGTAGAATCTCAGGGTAGGTTTGATTTGCTCTATTTTAAGATGGGTAGAAGAATTTGAGGAACTGATTTAGAAATGTTTGAGGGAACAGGAAAATGTGGTGAATTATTTAACTGAAAGTTACTTAATCTGAAGAAAAGGCTGAGGGGAAAGTTAAGAACCATTTTCAAGCACAAGAAGGAATTTTCAGGTTTTAAAAATTAGGAACTGTTCCAATTTTTGCAGAGATTAAAGCTATCGGCTTCAATTATAAAAAAATATTTTTAGGTTGCACATAAATAATTTAATAAAATAAGGCCAATTAAGTACCAGAAATAGCTTCTAAAGACAGTTATCCTAGTCTGCTTATAGAACTTTAAAATACTTAATGTATATGTTTCTTGATATATACATTAATATGCATTTAATATTTGTATATATGTATACATATCCTTGATAATTTACTGCAAGTTTTAGAGTTATATATCAGTCTAGTTTATGTTGAATTTTAGCTATCTTTTTCTTTATACCACTTTAGGCTCTGGTAAGAAAACTTTCAAACCAAAAATAAGAAGGCTTATAATGTTTTCACACATTAGTAGTAATGCTTTTGTGATAAGGTAGGCTGAGGAATTGGTCCTTTCTGAAAGCAGTGGTTAAGGCATTTATGAACTCATTATTTCATTCTAATAAAAGATGTTAGACCTTTTCATTCACCTTATGGCAAATATATTTTGAAAGAAAAGTCTGCTCCAAGGATGCATTAATTTTCAAATATTTTTAGAAAATCAGACAGTTGTGTGTATATTTTTAAGAAAATGAGTTTATTATATTTTCAGTCAAATCAATGTGAATTATTCATCTTTAGTGTTAAAAGAGGACTGTGTATGTGGATGACTTATTTTCACTTGTGAAGATGACTACTGTCTATGCTACTCTGGCTGACATAATCCCTGCTCAGACCATGTTGGTATTATGGAAAGATTGCTGCCACTCCCCTACTTTAGCATGATCTGCCGATGCTGTTTCATTGAGGCCTAGAATTGATTTTTTTTTTTAATGCTTAAAGTAATTTGTAACTTTACCAAAGTAAATATCAATCATATTTCATCTTATGATAACATCAGTTATTTAGATAATTTCATATCTTGACTGTCTTGAAGCAGGACTAACAATGTACTCCTGTGCAGGCTCCCAGAATAGAGCTTGAAAAGAAGAGCATTTAATCCCAGTGACTGTGGCCCTATCCATCTCATGTTTACTTCATAGGAGATGGAAGATTAAATCATTCGAAATGTGCTACTTATGCTTTAGGTTATCATTTCACTCTCAAGGAAACTTTGTGACAGAGCTAAGATTAATTAGCTTATTGGATCTGATTACCATAGACCCTGATTTCTGTTAATAGCTGTGTTTATCATCTTAATGTCAAATTTGCTTCTAGCAATTTACTTGATCACGTAAATGTATGATGCATTGACCCTGCTACATTTGACATCAGATTAATATTGAGGGTTGAGAGGCTGATTTCTGCTATCATATGTCATCCTTAGTACTGCCTTCTCTATCCCACAAAACCGTTTAAAGCATGGCTTTTTATAATGTAGAAGATGTTTCTAGGAGGACTTGAAACATATGCAACTCATTTCTCATATGAAATGGGGTAATTCCATCTGTAATTCTAGGTCTATAGGAACCTAATTTTATAAATTATTTGATCAATTCTTTTCACTTATGTATCTTATTTAAAATTGTGCATATTTTACTTTAAAGGGTAGCCTTTTCTAACGGGGGAGGTACTAAGATTAAAAAATGTGAGAAAACTAAACATAATCACAGCAATATAGCAATAACATTTAACAATAACAACATGGAGGTTATAGATCAGGTTAAGAGAAGCAACAATATTTGACTTATGTTTTATAGTTCATCTACCGAGGATCCATTTTCCATAGGTGTACCGCTAAATATTTAGTGCATTTAAAATCTTGGTTTGTGTAATTTAGTATTAGATTCTCATAGTAAGTTGATTTCATTTTTCATTTTAATTAAAAGGCATTGGGTGTCTCATTGTTCATGTAGGTTTGTAAATATGTATTTATGAATATGACTGCTCATTTTTGATTGCACCATAAATGATAGACTGCTGTAGTTGTGTTTGTTCTTATCCTACAACCTATCTCTGCACATATGCCTATAGACATGAAAAATTCACTAAAGTTTAATTTGGTAGCGTATTTGCAAGTAGCCAAGATAATTTTTCTTTCTTTAAGTATTTCATTTGAAAGTATTCTATTGCACGTTTCCTGTTAGAAATCAATGCCAAGGATTTTCAGTTGCTACACTAGGTTATCTTCCATATTGAAATCTTGAAATTTTTATTCATTTAGAAGAGATGATCATTCAAGGTTATCAATAACAAATTCTTAATCTTAAGATGATATAGTGTTTATTCAGGGTTTTTTTTAAGATGTTACATCTCGTGGAAAAACTCAAAAAACATTTTTGGCCAGCCCAATACAAGTAGGTTAAGAAATTTGCAAGGATCAAAGAGTTGTGGCATAGATCAAAAGACCATTTATTCTCCCTTTTATCCCTACTGTTAGAGTATTTGATAATGAATTCTCAGGATGGGGAGTGGCCAGTGAGTAAAGAATTGTTGTTTCTATTACATTTTGTTTTGAATATGAATCTATGGTAAATATAAAGGTAGTTTTTACTACTTTTCCTTAATACATGCCTGTTGATTCAAAGTAATCTAAAATAAGCATATTACTGCTATTTTGATTTTTTCCTACAAATTAAAATGTCTTTAATAGGATTTTCTTTGAATAATTTGAATATTTTAGAAAGGGTGACTGTAGATTGTTGTTCACTTACTCACTTGTGTCCAACTATTTGCGACCCCATGAAGTGCAGCATGCCAGGCTTCCCTGTCCTTTACCATCTCCCAGAGTTTACTCAAATTCACATCCACTGAGTCAGTGATGCTATCCAAACATCTCCATCCTCAGTTGTCGCCTTTTCCTCCTGCCTTCAGTCTTTCCTAGCAACAGGGTCTTTTCCAGTGAGTAAGCTCTTTGCGTCAGGTGGCTAATGAATCAGCATCAGTCCTTCTAATGAATATTTAGGGTTGATTTCTTTAGAATTTACTGTTTTGATCTCCTTGTTGACCAAGGGACTCTCAAGAGTCTTCTCCAGCACCACAGTTTGAAAGCATCAGTTCTTTGGCATGCAGCTTATTTATGGTCCAATTCTCACATCCATACATGGCTATTGAAAAAAATCATAGCTTTGACTAGATGGACCTTTGTCAGCAAAGTGATGTCTGTGCTTTTGAATATGCTATCTAGGTGGTTCATAGTTTTTCTTCCAAGCAAACATCTTTGAACTTCATGGCTGTAGTCACTGTCTGCAGTGATTTTGGAGCCCAAGAAAATGAAATTTGACAGTTTCCGTATTTTCCCCATCTATTTACCATGAAGTGATAGAACCAGATGCCACCATCTTCATTTTCTGAGTGTTGAGTTTTAAGCCAGTTTTTTCACTCCCCTCTTTGACCCTCATCAAAAGGCTCTTTGGTGACTCTTCACTTTTGGCCATTAAGGTGATGTCATCTGGATATCTGAAGATGTTGATATTTCTCCTGGCTGTCTTGATTCTAGATTGGGATTCATCCAGCCTAGGATTTTGCATGATGTACTCTGCATGTAAAATAAACAAGCAGGGTGACAATATACAGCCTTTCCCAGTTTGGAACCAGTTTGTTGTTCCATGTACAGTTCTAACTGTTGCTTCTTGACCTACATTTGGGTTTCTTAGGAGGCAGGTAAGGTGGTGTGGTATTCCCACCTCATTAAGAATTTTCTGCAGTTTGTTGTGACCACACAGTCAAAGGTTTTAGCATAGTCAGTGAAGTAGAAGTAGATGTTTTTCTGGAATTCTCTTGCTTTTTCTATGATATAGCAGATGTTGGCAATTTGAGATCTGTTCCTCTGGCTTTTCCAAATCCATCTTGTACATCTGGGAGTTCTTGGTTCACATACTATTGAAGCCTAGCTTGAAGGATTTTGAGTAATACATTGCTAGCATGTGAAATGAGTACAATCTCGGAGTAGCTTAAACATTCTTGACATTGCCTTTCTTTGGTATTATAACGAAGACTGACCTTTTCCAATTCTGTGGCCACTGCTGAGTTTTCCAAATTTGCTGATGTATTAAGTGCAGCACTTAATACATTCAACAGCATTATATTTTAGGATTTGAAATGCTTGCTGGAATTCTATCACCTAAACTAACTTTGTATGTAGTAGTGCTTTCTAAGGCCCACTTGAGTTCACACTCTAGGAGATCTGGCTCTAGGTGAGTGACCACACCATTGTGGTTATCTGGATCATTAAGACCTTTTTTTTTTTTTTTTGTACAGTTCTTCTGTGTATTCTTGCCACCTCTTCTTAATCTCTTATGCTTCCTTTAGATCCTTACCTTCTGTGTCCTTTATTTTGCCTACCTTTGCATAAAATGTCCCCTTGATATCTCTAATTTTCTTGAAGAGGTCTCTAGTCTTTCCCATTCTATTTTTCCCTCTATTTCTTTGCATTATTCACTTAAGAAGGTTTTCTTATTTCTCCTTGCTATCCTTTGGAACTCTGCCTTTAATTAGGTATAATTTTCCCTCTTTCCGTTGCCTTGCACTTCTTTTTTCTCAGTTATTTGTAAGACCTCCTCAGACTAACACTTTGCCTTCTTGCATTTCTTTTTCTTTGGGATGGTTTTGGTCACAACCTACTGTACAATGTTGCAAAGCCCTATCCATAGTTCTTTAAGCACTCTGTCTGCCAGATCTAGTCCCTTGAATCTATTCCTCGCTTCCAGTGTATAATCATAAGGGATTTGATTTAGATCACACCTAAAAGGCCTACTGGTTTTCTTTACTTTCTTCAATTTAAGTCTGAATTTTGCAATAAAGAGTTCTTAATCTGAGCCACAGTCAGCTTCTGGTCTTGTTTATGCTGACTGTATAAAGCTTCTCCATCTCTGGCTGCAAAGAATGTATTCAATCTGATTTCAGTATTGACCATCTGGAGACACTCATGTGTAGAGTTGTCTCTTGAGTTTTTGGAAGAAAGTGTTTGCTATGATCAGTCTGTTCTCTTGCAAACTTCTGTTAGCTTTTTTCTTGCTTCATTTTGTACTCCAAGGCCAAACTTGCCTGTTACTCCAGATATCTCTTGACATCCTACTTTTGCATTCTAGTCCCCTATAATGAAAAGGACATCTCTTTTGGTGTTAGTTCTAGAAGATTTTGTAGGTCTTCATTGATCCATTCAAGTTCAACTTCTTCAGCATGAGTGTTGGGGCATAGACTTGGATTACTGTGATGTTGAATGGTTTGCCTTGGATACAAACTGAGATCATTCTGTCATTTTTGAGACTGCACCTAAGTAGTGCGTTTTAGACTCTTTTGTTGACTATGATGGCTACTCCATTTCTTCTAAGGGATTCTTGCCCACAGTAGTAGATATAATGTTCATCTGAATTAAATTTGCCCATTACCATCCATTTATGTTCACTGATTCCTAAAATGTTGATGTTCACTCTTGCTATCTCCTGTTTGACCACATTCAATTTACCTTGATTAATGGACCCAACTTTCCAGGTTCCTATGCAATATTGCTCTTTACATCATCGGACTTTACTTTCTCCACCAGACACAGCCAACGCTGGGTGTTGTTCCCATTTTGACTCATCCTCTTCATTATGTCTGGAGCTATTTCTCTGCTCCTCCCCAGTAGCATATCAGACACCTACCGACCTGGGGGTCTTATCTTTCTTTGTCATATCTTTTTGTCTTTCATGCTGCTCATGGGGTTCTCAAGGCAAGAATACTGAAGTAGTTTGCCATTCCCTTCTCAGAGGACCACATTTTATCAGAGCTCTCCACCATGACCCATCTGTCTTGGGTGGCCCTACATGACATGGCTCATAATTTCATTGAATTACACAAGGCTGTGATCCAAGAGATCATTTTGGTTAGTTGTCTGTGAGTGTGTTTTTCGTTTAGGAGGCCATTGGATTGCATTTTTTGCTTCTTCTGTCTGCCCTCTGTTGGATGAGGATAAGAGGCTATAGATTAATACAGTTTTATTATACATTATACTTAAAGTTTAAATATAAGTTAAGTTTAAATATACATATAAATATTTCTCAGAATAATCACAACAAAAGAAAGTAAAATAAATAAATGTTACATACACAGTACTTTTGAATTCTATGCCTTGAATTCTATTCTACATAGATATTTCAATGTCAAGTCTTGTTTTAAATTGGCATAATTGACTTTTCCCAATAAAAGAACAACCATAACATTAACTAATGAGGGAAAGGAACTTAGTGCCTAATGGCCCAGGCTCTGGCAGAAAACATTTTGGGACTTAAATCCTGGTTCAATGTATTACATCACCTACAGGTTCATCTATTCATCTTAAAAACAATACAGTGCAGGGCACAAAGTATCCACTAAGTGAACTGAAAGTGAACTAACTTCAAGATGATACAAACCCATTATTTTAAGTGAGGATAGACAAGCTGGACCAATACTTTTCACATATTCAGTTATATTTTAATATTATCCCATATAATTATTGTTTTCTTTGCTCTTGAACATGATTCAAAAAAAGGAATTTTGTTTAATTGAGAACTTGTCAGAGTTATAAATTCTAAGAAGTAAATCCCCTCAAAATTCTAAGAGCTATGACATGAAACACCTGCTATTTCTGACCCTCTATTTTGCTTTATTTGCCAAATAGTTCGTCATTGCTCATGTAATTTTTACTGATTGAATAATTACCTCTACTTTTTGAAATGATGGCAGTAAAGGTCTTGTAACACTGTAGAAGTTTTTCTGTTAATAGAAAGCAACCAGAGTGCAGTGGTGATAGAAAACCATATATGAACATCAAAGGCTAGCATTTCATTTTCATTTTATATAAGCAGATGTTTACTGATTGAAGATGTATGAAGAGAAAACTCAGGCAGTTTCTGAGAATGACATTACAAATAGCTGAATAAAAAATATGCATTCATCTAAAAGAAGTAATTTACTTTCTTAATGTTTTGGGAGGCCTGGCATGCTGCGATTCATGGGGTCGCAAAGAGTCAGACGGAGCGACTGAACTGAAATGAATGTTTTCAAGATCTTAAGTTTTTAAACAATTAAATAAGGCAGATTTTTTTCTTGCATATTTCCAGGAAACTAAAATCTTACATTTCCTTTCTGTTAGTAACAAGTGCAGAGTTTGCTTATCAGGAGTACTGCATGCAGCTGTCCCAGTCATGTTGTTTACATCTATGGGGGCAGCATTCACAACAGAGAAATGAGAAATTTGTATATTTTTAAAACCATTTTCTATCTGGCAGAAGTTAAGTGTCTCCCAACAAAATCAATTTATTATGACGAATTTTAACCAGATGGAGTCAAGTATCTTGAGGACTCTTGTCTTATAGGTACCTCTACCCATGTGGTATCTTTATGAATATTAGTAAGAGCTCAAAATTTAACCAATATGAAGTCATGACATATTCTAACCATAAAATACAAGGATCAGATACAGTCACACATGAAAATTTTAATTATCATTCCTAGGCTTTCTTGCCTGGAGAATCCCAGGGATGGGGGAGCCTGGTGGGCTGCTGTCTATGGGGTCACACAGAGTCGGACACGACTGCAGTGACTTAGCAGCAGCAGCAGGCTTTCAACAAATTATATTAGTAAAATAATAGTTATAAGAAACACTTTAAGAATATCCTAATGATTATAAGAAGACTCTGAAGGCCAATTCTTTTTCTGGAATTCAGATTACAACTCTGATATCCACCAGAAGTGAGTGTGGCACTTACATGGTATGAACCATTCTATGGCTACTTTTTTTTTTTTTTAATCATAAGATAATAAATTTCAATAAAAATGTATCTACATGAGAAAATTGCTTCTTTTTAATCAAAATTATATCCTATAAATCTTAATATCCATTAGATAAATTTTAATGAGTATACATAAAGAATAATATAATCAGATTTATCATAAATTACTTTTTATCATTTGAACAGCATTCATTATTTCATTATTTAGTTCCACTAACAAGGTCTCCATTTCTCTTTGTAATATAGTTAAAAATGACTTGTGCCCTAAAAAGGCTTTTGAGAATCTTTATACAAATGTACTCATTAACCCTATAGCTTTCAATAGCTTTTGGCAAGTCATGTAAAAATGACTAAACAGATGTGAAAAAAGTTCTGATGGCTCTTTCATAACTGTTGATGTTCATTGTTCAGTCACTCAGTCATATTCAACTCTGCAATCCTATGAACTACAGCACATCAGACTTCACTCTTCTTCACTATCTCCTGGAGTTTGCTTAAATTCATGTTCATTGAGTCAGTGAGGCCATCTAATCATCTCATCCTCTATCGCCATCTTTTCCCCCTACCCTCAGTCTTTCCCAGCATCAGGGTCTTTTCCAGTGAGTTGACTCTTCCCATCAGGTGGCCAGAGAATTGAAGATTCAGCTTTAGCATCAATCCTTCCAATGAATGTTCAGGCTTTATTACCTTTAGGATTGACTAGTTGGATCTCCTTGCTGTCCAAGAGACTCTCTTCTCTAGCACCACAGTTTGAATGCATCAGTTCTTCAGCACTCAGTCTTCCTTATGGTCCAACTCTCATATCCATACATGACTACTGGAGAAATAATATCTTTGACTATACAGACCTTTGTCAGCAAAGTGATGTCTTTGCTTTTTAATATGCTGCCTAGGTATAGGCTTCCCTGTTAGCTCAGCTGGTAAAGAATCCACCTGCAATGCTGGACATGGAGGTTTGATCCCAGTTTGAGAAGATCCTCTGGAGGAATGCACTCTAGTATTCTTGCCTGGAAAATCCCATAGACTGAGGAGCTTAATAGTCTACAGTTGATAGGGTCACAAAGAGTCGGGCACAATGAGCAATTGAGCACATACACAGGATAAGATTTTCAATATTCTCATTTGAAGACCAAGGATACAGTATACTGAAACCAACATATTTTAATGTATTTTCCATGTATTATGGGCTTCCACGGTAGCTCAACTGGTAAAGAATCCACCTGCAATGCAGGAGACTCTGGTTCAATTCCTGTGTTGGGAAGATATGCTGGAGAAGGGATAGGCTACCCACTTCAGTATTCCTGGGCTTCCCTGGTGGCTGAGCTGGTAAAAAGTCTGCCTGCAATGCGGGAGACCTGGGTTCCATCTTTGATTTGGAAATATCCCCTGGAAAAAGAAACAGCTACTGAGAGAATTTCATAGACTGTATAGTCAGTCCATGGGGTCCGTAAAGAGTCAGACACAAATGAGTGACTTTTACTTTTCTCCATATATTACAAAACAAACTGAAATGTGTGTTTGATTTGATTTTATTAAATAAGATTTGAACTTTTTGTCAATAAGTTCCCATATTTTGACTATCTAATACACAGAATATATTTTATTATAATATAATCAAGACAGAGTTCCTAACTTATTATTCTCTTTTTTGAAAACCATAAGGTTATGGCAAGGTTGTGGATTTACAAAGTAATGGAGGAGAAAACTGAAGAATGGGAACCAATATGTTAGTCTAATGAAATGGCTGTGTTTCCAGAAATAGATGTATCATTTTTCAGTGTTCTTCCTTTTCTGTCTACCTTGCATTCATCAGTCAAAGTGATCTTTTCCTTACACAAACCTGATTATACAGTCTGTGCTTACAACTCTTCATTGTCATGAAGGTATTCTCCACTGATAGAGACCAAAATGCTTAGTATTACAAACAGGTCCCTTAATAATCTGACATTTGCAAAATTTATCTTGAACAACTTCATTTCTTACCTTTTTCCTTCTTTTAGTTTATAAACTATATCATTTACTCTCCTATTTCAGCAGATTTTTTTTCACTCTAATTTCTTCTACTTGGATTTTCCTTCTTCTACACTTTTTCCCACACAAATCTATTTGATCTTCAGATCACATAGTATTGCTTCCTTAGATAATGCTTCCTTGACCCCAAATAATATTTTGGAACTTCTGGATAAATGGTTGCCAATTTCTTAACAAATATTTATTATTTAATGCATTTGCATATTATTTAATATTTAACCTCCCTCAGTTCAGTTCAGTTCAGTCACTCAGTCATGTCCGACTCTTTGCGACCCCATGAATTGCAGCACGCCAGGCCTCCCTGTTCATCACCATCTCCCGGAGTTCACTCAGACTTACGTGCGTTGAGTTTGTGATGCCATCCAGCCATCTCATCCTCGGTTGTCTCCTTCTCCTCCTGCCCCCAATCCCTCCCAGCATCAGAGTCTTTTCCAATGAGCCAACTCTTGGCATGAGGTGGCCAAAGTACTGGAGTTTCAGCTTCAGCATCATTCCTTCCAAAGAAATCCCAGGGCTGATCTCCTTCAGAATGGACTGGTTGGATCTCCTTGAGTCCAAGGGACTCTCACTAGAAGATAAATTCAAAATGGGAAAGATTGTTGTCTATATTTTTCTCCTCTATTATACCTTCAGTTTTTAACATCATCCCTTGCCTTTGATACATGATAAGTGTTTCTCAAAAATTATGTGTTGAAGAAATGAGTGACTATGAGTGTGTCTGGTTAATATAGCAGAGAAAAATACAAGCTCAGCTCTCTTTTCAGCTCTAAAACTGCTTTATATTATCTTGTTGAGTGGTAGAGTCTAACCATCTTATGCTGTTAAAGTTCAAGCAAACAAGTAGAATTTTAGCTATGGTATGACTAGCCAAACCCTGAGTAGAATCATTTTGAAAATAGAAACTTATCCATAGCCTACAAGCTTCTTGTTGCTGTTGTTGTTGTTTTGCTTAATTTGGAGAAGTCCAAATTAAGAACCCTGTTCTGATGATGTGATTTTATAGTGTACGTGATGACATATTTATATGACTTCCTTTAAACGTATTTCTTTCCACAGCACTGTTTTTAAGGTATCATGATCGCTGTACACATGTGTAACTGAGGGTGCTGGAATCTAGGACTGGAAACTCCTGCTTTTTTCCTATTCTAAGGTGTAACAGTGTGGATCACAATAAACAGTGGAAAATTCTGAAAAGGATGGGCATAACAGGCCACCTGACCTGCCTCTTAAGAAACTTGTATGCAGGTCAGGAAGCAACAGTTATAACTGGACATGAAACAACAGACTGGTTCCAAATAGGAAAAGGAGTACATCAAGGCTGGATATTGTCACCCTGCGTATTTAACCTATAAGCAGAGTATGTCATGAAAAATGCCGGGCTAGAAGAAGCACAAGCTGGAATCAAGATTTCAGGGAGAAATATGAAGAACCTCAGATATGCAGATGACACCACCCTTATGGCAGAAATTGAAGAAGAACTAAAGAGCTTCTTGATGAAAGTGAAAGAGGAGAGTGAAAAATTTGGCTTAAAGCTCAACATTCAGAAAACGAAGATCATGGCATCTGGTCCCATCACTTCATGGCAAATAGATGGGAAAACAGAGGAAACAGTGGCTGACTTTATTTTTCTGGGCTCCAAAAATCACTGCAGATGGTAACTACAGCTATGAAATTAAAAGACGCTTACTCCTTGAAAGGAAAGTTATGACCAACCTGGACAGCATGTTCAAAAGCAGGGACATTACTTTGCCAACAAAGGTCTGTCTAGTCAAGGCTATGGTTTGTCTAGTGGTCATGTATTTATGTGAGAGTTGGACTGTGAAGAAGGCTGAGTGCCGAAGAATTAATGCTTTTGAACTGTGGTGTTGGAGAAGACTCTTGAGAGTCCCTTGGACTGCAAGTAGATCCAATGAGTCCATCCTAAAGGAGATCAGTCCTGGTTGTTTATTGGAAGGACTGATGTTGAAGCTGAACTCCAATATTTTGGCCACCTGATGTGAAGAGCTGACTCATTTAAAAAGATGCTGATGCTGGGAAAGATTGAGGGCAGGAGGAGAAGGGGACGAAAGAGGATGAGATGGCTGGATGGTATCACCAACTCAATTGACAAGGGTTTGGGTAGACCCTAGCAGTTGGTGATAGACAAGGAGGCCTGGCATGCTGCTGTTTATGGGGTCACAAAGGGTTGGATATGACTGAGCAACTATACTGAATTAAACTGAAGGTGTAACAATTTTATCTATATATCAAAGGAAATTTACATTTGTCTTTGAGGTAAGAGCTATGATCTTAAAAAATGTATCTTCTGTAAAGGGAAAATGCTGTTTTTATTGTACTATTTTATGCAGTGCTTCTACTTCTACATACCAGATGGACTGAGTGTACATTTCCTTTCTCTTGCAAAGGTGCACATTATGTGTCCTTCATCTCAGCTGAGTTTAACTCTCAAACTATGAATAAATCTACCAGTTGCAATTAGAGTTTGCTTCTGCCCATAGAAGTAGATAGATTACCAGACACATTCCCTACAAGTAATGCACCATTGACAGTGACACATCAGATACAAAATGAACTTGCAAACTTGGATTCATTTTCTGTGGAACCCTAGAGCAAGTGGATGTTTAATCTAACTGCAGAGATTTATCCTTATTGCCAGTACTCCCTGAAATTACTAAAATATTTTAATAACAGCTCTAGGGAAAGAAAGCACATTCTACTATCTAAAAGAATTTACTTCTTATAACTCTGTCAAAGTTAAACCTTCTTAATGTGTGTTTTAGTGTCAATTTTCATTTTAGATTCATATGTAAAGGGCTGATGCTTTTGATGGAAAATATGCCTTTAATTAAAAGCATAAGTTTTGTTTTTTTTAAATTTTCCCATTTGGGTTAAAATACATAGTAAATCTGTTGCCTTATTATATTCTAGGCATAAAACTATATATTTCTTCAAAACCACATACTTTAATTCCTAGTTCAAACCATCTGGGCTTTTTTTATGGCTAAAAATATTATATAATATTTTATTACTTCCTGAAATTTGGAGAGAAAGAATGATCTACAGTGATAATGTCAGGAGGTCCAACATTATTAAAAAAAAGCTCTGAATTTTATGACAATCTCTAAATAGGATTCTCTATATATTAGTATATATATGTATCATAAATAAGCTACATTCAAATTTCAAAGTCAAGCTCATGGGAATTACTTACTGAATAGGTAAGCACTTTCTTAGGGTTTTAGAAGCAAAAGAGTATGCAAATTTATGTAAGGAAAACATGGAGATAGGAATTTTTCTTTCTCCTTCCTTTATAGAATAAAGAAACTAGAAAGTTATATTTGTTTTTTCTCTTACATGTTAGAAACTTTAAAGTAACTTTAGAGGGTATCCTGGGAATCAGGACTTATAATCAGCCATTTATTTTTTAGAAGGCATATAATCTTTCTAAAATTGGAAAGATGAGGAATCTTTGTTCTTATCGTCCTGCTGGCTATCCTGTCCAACTTGTTACTCCTTTCTAGCTCTACAATTTTGTCTTGATTTCTCTCTTTTCTACATCTAAACATTGCTTTAATTTACACTCTTAAAAATATTTTCTACTTTCTACAAAAATCTACTAGGTAAAGAACAATGTTAAGACAGTGTCTCCTCCACTTTACCAGAATTCATAAAGGAAGTAAAGATTTTGTGAAGTCATATACTCAGAAAAAAAAGGGCTTATTGTTGTTAATTTGCAATTGGCCTCCTAACTCCTCTGCTTATACATTCACAGCAGTACAGTTCTTCTTCAACTTAGAATGTGGTTCTGTCCTGATAAAACTTATCATACAGTTGAAAATATTGTAAGTTGAAATACATTTAATAGGGTAGAATAGCTTAGCCTAGCCTCTGTTAAACAGGCTCAGAACCCTTACATTAGCCTGCTGCTGCTGCTGCTAAGTCACTTCAGTCATGTCTGAATCTGTGTGACCCCATAGATGGCAGCCCACCAGGCTCCCCCATCCCTGGGATTCTCCAGGCAAGAACACTGGAGTGGGTTGCCATTTCCTTCTCCAATGCATGAAAGTGAAAAGTGAAAGTGAAATCTCTCAGTCATGTCAGACTCTTCATGACCCCATGGACTGCAGCCTACCAGGCTCCTCCGTCCATGTGATTTTCCAGGTAAGAGTACTGGAGTGGGGTGCCATTGCCTTCTCCATACATTAGCCTACTGATGGTCAAAATCATCTAACACAAAGTCTACTTTATACTAAACTGTTAAATATCTCACGTAATTTGTTAAATAGTANCATGACCCCATGGACTGCAGCCTACCAGGCTCCTCCGTCCATGTGATTTTCCAGGTAAGAGTACTGGAGTGGGGTGCCATTGCCTTCTCCATACATTAGCCTACTGATGGTCAAAATCATCTAACACAAAGTCTACTTTATACTAAACTGTTAAATATCTCACGTAATTTGTTAAATAGTATACTGAAGGTGAAAAAAAAGAGTGGGTTCTAAATTCTAAAAGAGATGGGAATACCAGACCGCCAGACCTGACTCTTGAGAAACCTATATGCAGGTCAGGAAGCAACAGTTAGAACTGGACATGGAACAACAGACTGGTTCCAAATAGGAAAAGGAGTATGTCAAGGCTGTATTTTGTCACCCTGCTTATTTAACTTCTTTGCAGAGTACATCATGAGAAACACTGGGCTGGATGAAGCACAGCTGGAATCAAGATTGCCAGGAGAAATATCAATAACCTCAGATATGCAGATGACACCACCCTTATGGCAGAAAGTGAAGAGAAACTATTGTGAAAGTGCTGGACTCAATATGTCAGCAAATTTGGAAAACTCAGCAGTGGCCACAGGACTGGAAAAGGTCAGTTTTCATTCCAATTCCAAAGAAAGGCAATGCAAAAGAATGCTCAAACTACCGCACAATGGTGCTCATCTCACATGCTAGTAAAGTAATGCTCAAAATTCTCCAAACCAGGCTTCAGCAGAATATGAACCGTGAAATCCCTGATGTTCAATTTGGTCTTAGAAAAGGCAGAGGAACCAGAGATCAAATTGCCAACATCTGCTGGATCATGGAAAAAGCAAGAGAGTTCCAGAAAAACATCTATTTCTGCTTTATTGACTATGCCAAAGCCTTTGACTGTGTGGATCACAATAAACTGTGGAAAATTCTGAAAGAGATGGGAATAC
>SJYX01022329.1:105642-129663 GCA_006410675.1 Oreotragus oreotragus | reverse complement strand
GTCCCCTTCTCCTACCCTCAATCCCTCCCAGCATCAGAGTCTTTTCCAATGAATCAACCCTTCACATGAGGTGGCCAAAGTACTGGAGTTTCAGCTTTAGCATCATTACTTCCAATGAATACCCAAGACTGATCTCCTGTACAATTGGATCTCCTTGCAGTCCAAGGGACTCTCAAGATTCTTCTCCAACACCACAGTTCAAAAGCATCAATTCTTCGGTGCTCAGCCTTCTTCACAGTCCAACTCTCACATCCATACATGACTACTGGAAAAACCATAGCCTGACTAGACGGACCTTTGTTGGCAAAGGCATCTTAGAATCAGTGAAATATGGGGTCAATGTGCCAGGCACTGTTCTTCCTTCTAGGAGTTTTGCTGTCGTGGAAAGCAGAGAAAAGGATACATAGCTGGAGGGAAAACTGCAGATAAGAGTTGTCTTTTAAAATAGGAAAAGTAATTGTACACTTGAAGCTAAGATAATATTATCTGTCAGTTATACCTCAATAAAAAACTAAAAGTGGGAGAAGTAAGAATGTGTTAATACAGTGTCAATAGAGATGATCCAGTAGAGAGGGAAACAGTGGTAATATGAAGTGAGAATGAGGAATGACAGGGCAGAAGGGTTTGGGATCTGGTATCCAAGTGGAGGCATTGACTTTAGACAGGAGCAGCCAGTTCATCCTCAGAAAATCACAGGAGGGAAGATAAGGCAGATGGAAACGGATGCTGGTAGTGATGGAGATTGCTTCCTGTTTCACTGAGAAAATGGAAGGAAGGGCAGCATCTGGGAGTGAGGATGGAGAGTTGTTAATGACTTGAGGAGAAAGGAACATGAAATGGACTGTAGGGAGGTGTGGGAGAATGAATATCCAAGACAAAAGTTGTAGGATTGACATGCTGAGCTCCCAGGCCATTTGAAGTTAGTGATTGTGAATTTTAAGTGAGACTGTTTTGTATAGATATGTGTGTGTGTTTTCATTTATTTCTTTTCAAAGCCATGATACAGGCATGGTACAGGCATAGAGTTGAGAAATGGTTTTATTTCTTATTATGTTATTAGGGAAATTTTTAAATATGCAAAAGAAAGGGAACCCTCATTCAGTTGTTACACAGTTCAACAAATATTAACTCATGGCCAATCTTGTTTTATCTGTAGTCTTACCCACTTCCACCCTTATTTTGAAGCTGTCCTAGATATCATATTTTATGCATAAATATTTCATATAGCTCTAGAAGATATGTACATTTACCAAAGAATAACCATTATCACATCAAAAAATTGAACAGTTCCTTAATATCAAATATCCTGTCAGTTTTTCAAATTTCCAATTGTCTCTCTCTCTCTTTTTGCATTTGATTTTTTTTTTATTACTCAAAAAANGTGTACCTGATTTCCCTGTACTGTCTCGACTGTCACCCCAAGTATCAACTCAACCAAGGTGGCATGTGTCACAGCCCTGTGGCATCTTGAGGGAAAGCCCACAGATCCCTGTGTCAACTCGATGGAAGCCTGACAGTGGTGCTACAGCTCAGGAGGAAAGCAGACATGTATGTCTCCACTCCAGACGAGGCCTGACTCCCCTGTGGAGACTCCAGAGGAACCCCAAGATACATGTCAGCATGGAGAAGAAACCTCAGGTTCAGGCCTCAGTTCCAGATGAAAACTTAGGACCCAGCCCTGACTAGAGAGGAACTGCGAGAGGCCTCTAGCAACTCACATGGAGACTGTCCTTTCCTGAGGCCACACGAGCAGGTTCCTGAGGCCCCCATCATAACTCGAGAGGGACCTGCCGCAACTCGAGAAAAACGAAGTGATTCTCCCTTCCAGGCGAGATTAGGTCATTTTCCGCTGCAGCATCTCGACAGAAATCACCCCTTCCCTCCTCGACCTCAAAATGTTCCTTCACACCCTGGCAGCAACTCAAGAAGTTCTCCGACATACCCGTCTCCACTTGAGAGGAACACTGATGGTCGCACCACAATTCAAGTGGAGCCCCCTTGTCCCCTCCTCAGTTCAAGATGAGTGTTTCTTTCCTTGCTTCGTCGGGAAAGGATTCCTGGCTTCCAGTCGCATCTCAGGAGCAGGTGCTCTCAACAGGAAAGTGGAGAGGAATTACAGGGGTCGTGTCACCATTCCTAAAGATCCCCAAATGTCTCAGTCCACTCCAGAAGAACCTGATTTCCCTGCACTGCCTCGACTGTCACCCCGAGTANGGCTTCCAGTCGCATCTCAGGAGCAGGTGCTCTCAACAGGAAAGTGGAGAGGAATTACAGGGGTCGTGTCACCATTCCTAAAGATCCCCAAATGTCTCAGTCCACTCCAGAAGAACCTGATTTCCCTGCACTGCCTCGACTGTCACCCCGAGTATCAACTCACATTATGGGGGCATGTGTGACAGCCCTGTGGCACCTTGAGGGAAAGCCACAGATCCCTGTATCAACATGTCAGGAAGCGAGACACTGCTGCTACAGCATGAGAGGAAAGCGGACGTGCATGTCTCCACTCGAGACGAGGCCTGACTCCACTGCAGAGACTCCAGAGGAACCCCAAGACTTATGTTAGCAATGGAGAGGGAACCTCAGGTTCTGGCCTCAGGTCCAGACGAGGACTTAGGACCCGGCACCGACTGGAGCAAAATCCCGAGAGGTCCCTTGCAACTCTCATGGAGACTGGCCTTTTCTGAGGCCACACAAGCGAGTCCATGAGGTCCCCGACGTAACTCGAGTGGAATCTGCCACAACTTGAGAAAAATCAGAAGATTCTCCGCTCCAGGCGAGATGAGGCCCTTTTCCACTGTGGTGTCTTGAGGGAAATCACACTTTCCCNGCCTTTTCTGAGGCCACACAAGCGAGTCCATGAGGTCCCCGACGTAACTCGAGTGGAATCTGCCACAACTTGAGAAAAATCAGAAGATTCTCCGCTCCAGGCGAGATGAGGCCCTTTTCCACTGTGGTGTCTTGAGGGAAATCACACTTTCCCTCTTGGACTTAGAAAGGGTCCTTCACACCCTTGCTGCAACTCAAGAAGTTCCCTGTCATAGCCGTCTCCACTCGAGAGGACCACCGAGGTTCCCATCACAACTCAAGAGGAGCCCCGATGTCTCCCCCTCAGCTCGAGATGAGGGTTCCTTTCCCTGCTTCTTCAGGAAAGGATTCCCAGTGTTCCCGTCACATCTCAAGAGGAGACGCTCTCAACAGGAAAGTCGAGAGGAACTCCAGGTTCGTGCCACTATTCCACAAGACCCCTAAATGTCTCAGTCCACTTTAGATGAACCTGATTTTCCTTCACTTCCTCGACTGTCTTCCCGAGTATCAACTCACACCACGATGCTTCATGTGACAGCCCTGTGGCACCTCAAGAGAAAGCCACAGATCCCTGTGTCAACTTGACTTGAAGACTGACACTGCTGCTACAGCTCAGGAGGAAAGCGCACATGCATGTCTCCTCTCGAGACGAGGCCTAACTCCCCTGTGGAGACTCCAGAGGAACCCCAAGATCCCTCACAGCACTGGAGAGGAAACCTCAGATTCCGGCCTCAGCTCCAGACGAGCACTTAGGACCCAAGACTGACTGGGGACGAATCCTGAGAGGCCCCTCGCAACTCGCATGGAGACTGGTCTTTCCTGAGGCCACAGGGGCGGGTACCTGAGGTCCCCGTTGTAAATCAAGATGATCCTTCCGCAACTCGAGAAAAATAATGAGATTCTCCCCTCCAGGCGAGATGAGGCCCTTGTCCGCTGCGGCGTCTCAGGGAAAATCACCCCTTCCCTCTTGAACCTCGAAAGCGTCCTTCACACCCTTGCTGCGACTCAAGAAGTTCCCCGACATACCCGTCTCCATACGAAAGGAACACCGAGGGTACTGCCACAACTCCAGAGGAGCCCTGTTATCCCCTGCTCAACTCCAGATGAGGGTCCCTTTCCCTGCTCCGTCGGGAATGGATTCCCGGCCTTCTGGTCGCATCACAAGGGGAGGCGCTCTTCACAGGAGAGTCGAGAGGGTCTCCAGGTGTCCTGCCACCATACCAAAAGACCCTCAAAGGTCTCAGTACACTCCAGATGAAAGTGATTTCACTGCACTGCCTCGACTGTCACCCCGAGTATCAGCTCACTCGATGGTAGAACGTATGACAGCCCTGTGGCACCTTGAGGGAAAGCCACAGATCCCTGTACCAACGCTACGTGAATCCTGACACTGCTGCTTCAGCTCGGGAGGAAAGCGAACGTACACGTCTCCACTTGAGAGGAACACCGAGGGTCCTGCCACAAGTCAAGAGGAACCTCGTTTTTCCCTGCTCAGCTCCAGACGGGGAAAGGAATCCCGGCATTCCCGTCGCATCCCAAGAGGAGGCGCTCCCCACAGAAGAGGCGAGTGGAACTCCACGGGTCTTGCCAAAAGACCTCCAAATGTCTCAGTCCATTCCTGATGAAACCGATTTCCATGCGCTGCCTCTACTGTTACCCCGAATATCGGATCACACCACGGTGGCACGGGTGACAGCCCTGTGGCACCTCGAGGCAAAGCCACAGATCACTGTGTCAACCGGATGGAAGCCTGACAATGCTGCTTCAGCTCGGGAGGAAAGCAGATGTGCACGTCTCCAGAGGAACCCCAAGATCCCTCGCAGCACTGGACAGGAAACCTCAGATTCCAGCCTCAGCTCCAGACGAGGACTTAGGACCCAGGACTGACTGGGGACGAATCCTGAGAGGCCCCTCGCAACTCGCATGGAGACCACAGGGGCGGGTACATGAGGTCCCCGTCCTAAA
The DNA here is from genome assembly GCA_006410675.1 of Oreotragus oreotragus. Lineage (NCBI taxonomy): Eukaryota > Metazoa > Chordata > Mammalia > Artiodactyla > Bovidae > Oreotragus > Oreotragus oreotragus. The sequence goes on along the minus strand of SJYX01022329.1, from coordinate 124,893 downwards.
TTGAGAGGATCCTTTCGCAACTCAAGAAAAACAATGAGATTCTCCCCTCCAGGCAAGATGAGGCCCTTGTCCGCTGCGGCGTCTCAGGGGAAATCACCCCTTCCCTCTTGAACCTCAAAAGCGTCCTTCACACCCTTGCTGCGACTCAAGAAGTTCCCTGACATACCCGTCTCCACAGGAAAGGAACATCGAGGGACCCGACACAACTCAAGAGAAGACCCGTTTTCCACAGCTCAGCTCCAGACGAGGGTCCTTTTCCCTGCTCCATTGAAAAAGGGTTCCCGGCATTTTGGTCACATCCCAAGAGGAGGCGCTCTCCACAGGAGAGTCAAGAGGAACTCCAGGGATTGTGCCACCATTCCAAAAGACCCCCCNGAGAGGAAACCTCAGATTCCGGCCTCAGCTCCAGACGAGCACTTAGGACCCAAGACTGACTGGGGACGAATCCTGAGAGGCCCCTCGCAACTCGCATGGAGACTGGTCTTTCCTGAGGCCACAGGGGCGGGTACCTGAGGTCCCCGTTGTAAATCAAGATGATCCTTCCGCAACTCGAGAAAAATAATGAGATTCTCCCCTCCAGGCGAGATGAGGCCCTTGTCCGCTGCGGCGTCTCAGGGAAAATCACCCCTTCCCTCTTGAACCTCGAAAGCGTCCTTCACACCCTTGCTGCGACTCAAGAAGTTCCCCGACATACCCGTCTCCATACGAAAGGAACACCGAGGGTACTGCCACAACTCCAGAGGAGCCCTGTTATCCCCTGCTCAACTCCAGATGAGGGTCCCTTTCCCTGCTCCGTCGGGAATGGATTCCCGGCCTTCTGGTCGCATCACAAGGGGAGGCGCTCTTCACAGGAGAGTCGAGAGGGTCTCCAGGTGTCCTGCCACCATACCAAAATACCCTCAAAGGTCTCAGTACACTCCAGATGAAAGTGATTTCACTGCACTGCCTCGACTGTCACCCCGAGTATCAGCTCACTCGATGGTAGCACGTATGACAGCCCTGTGGCACCTTGAGGGAAAGCCACAGATCCCTGTACCAACGCTACGTGAATCCTGACACTGCTGCTTCAGCTCGGGAGGAAAGCGAACGTACACGTCTCCACTTGAGAGGAACACCGAGGGTCCTGCCACAAGTCAAGAGGAACCTCGTTTTTCCCTGCTCAGCTCCAGACGGGGAAAGGAATCCCGGCATTCCCGTCGCATCCCAAGAGGAGGCGCTCCCCACAGAAGAGGCGAGTGGAACTCCACGGGTCTTGCCAAAAGACCTCCAAATGTCTCAGTCCATTCCTGATGAAACCGATTTCCATGCGCTGCCTCTACTGTTACCCCGAATATCGGATCACACCACGGTGGCACGGGTGACAGCCCTGTGGCACCTCGAGGCAAAGCCACAGATCACTGTGTCAACCGGATGGAAGCCTGACAATGCTGCTTCAGCTCGGGAGGAAAGCAGATGTGCACGTCTCCAGAGGAACCCCAAGATCCCTCGCAGCACTGGACAGGAAACCTCAGATTCCAGCCTCAGCTCCAGACGAGGACTTAGGACCCAGGACTGACTGGGGACGAATCCTGAGAGGCCCCTCGCAACTCGCATGGAGACCACAGGGGCGGGTACATGAGGTCCCCGTCCTAAATTGAGAGGATCCTTTCGCAACTCAAGAAAAACAATGAGATTCTCCCCTCCAGGCAAGATGAGGCCCTTGTCCGCTGCGGCGTCTCAGGGGAAATCACCCCTTCCCTCTTGAACCTCAAAAGCGTCCTTCACACCCTTGCTGCGACTCAAGAAGTTCCCTGACATACCCGTCTCCACAGGAAAGGAACATCGAGGGACCCGACACAACTCAAGAGAAGACCCGTTTTCCACAGCTCAGCTCCAGACGAGGGTCCTTTTCCCTGCTCCATTGAAAAAGGGTTCCCGGCATTTTGGTCACATCCCAAGAGGAGGCGCTCTCCACAGGAGAGTCAAGAGGAACTCCAGGGATTGTGCCACCATTCCAAAAGACCCCCCCAAACCGTCTCAATCCACTCCAGATGAACCTGATTTCCAAGCACTGCCTCGACTGTCACCCCGAGGATCGGCTCACACCAGGGTGGCACATAGGACAGCCCTGTGGCACCTCGAGTGAAAGCCACAGATCCCTGTGTCAACTCGACAGGAAGCCTGACACTGCTGCTACAGCTCAGGAGGAAAGTGGACGTGCAAGTCTTCACTCGAGACAAGGCCTGATTCCCCTGTGGAGACTCCAGAGGAACCCCAAGATACCTTGCAGCACTGGAGAGTAAACTCAGGTTCTGGCCTCAGTTCCCGACAAGGACTTAGGACGCGGCACCAACTGGGGAGGAATTCCCAGAGGCCCCTCACCACTCGCATGGAGACTGGCCTTTCATGAGTCCACAGGGTCGGGTCCCAGATGTCCAGGTCTTAACTGGATGGGAAACTGCCGCAACTCGGGAAAAACCAGGAGATTCTCCCCTCCAGGCGAGATGAGGCCCTTGTCTGCTGCGGCGTCTCAAGAAAAATCACTCCTTCCTGCTTGAACCTCGAAAGGGTCCTTCACACCCTTGCTGTGACTCAAGAAGTTCCCCAGCATACCTGTCTCCATTCGAAAGGAACACCAAGTGTATCACCACAACTCCAGAGGAGCCCCATTATCCCCTGCTCAACTCCAGATGAGGGTCCCTTTCCCTGCTCCGTCGGGAATAGATTCCCAGCCTTCCCGTTGCAACACAAGGGGAGGTGCTCTTCACAGGAGAGTCGACAGGAACTCCAGGTGTCCTGCTACCATACCAAAAGACCCTCAAAGGTCTCAGTACACTCCAGATGACAGTGATTTCACTGCACTGCCTCGACTGTCACCCCGAGTACCGGCTCTCTCAATGGTGGCACGTGTGACAGCCCTGTGGCACCTCAAGGGAAGGCCACAGATCCCTGTACCAACTCTACATGAAGCCTGACACTGCTGCTTCAGCTAGGGAGGAAAGCAAACGTACACGTCTCCACTTGAGAGAAACACCGAGGGTCCCGCCACAAGTTAAGAGGGACCTCGTTTTTCCCTGCTCAGCTCCAGATGGGGAAAGGAATCCTGGCATTCCCGTCGCATCCCAAGAGGAGGCGTTCCCCACAGGAGAGGCGAGTGGAACTCCACAGGTCTTGCCAAAAGACCTCCAAATGTCTCAGTCCATTCTTGATGAAACCGATTTCCCTGCACTGCCTCTACTGTTACCCTGAATATCGGATCACACCACGGTGGCATGGGTGACAGCCCTGTGGCTCCTCGAGGCAAAGCTACAGATCCCTGTGTCAACTGGACGGAAGCCTGACAATGCTGGTATAGCTCGGGAGGAAAGCGGATATGCATGTCTCCACTCGAGACAAGGCCTGACTCCCCTGTGGAGACTCCAGAGGAACACCAAGATCCATGTCAGCACTGGAGAGGAAACCTCAGGTTCTGGCCTCAACTCCAGACGAGGACTTAGGACCCGACACGGACTGGGGAGGAATCCCGAGAGGCCTGTGCCAACTCGCATGGAAACTGGCCTTTCCTGAGGCCACAGGAAGGGTCCCTAAGGTCCCCGTCATAACTCGAGAGGAACCTGCCGCAACGGGAGAAAATCCAGGAGATTCTTTTCTCAAGGCGAGATGAGGCACTTGTCCACTGGAGCATCTCCAGGAATATCACCCCTTCCCACTTGAACCTCAAAAGGTTCTTTATCACCCTTGCTGTGACTCAAGAAGTTGCCCTATATACCCATCTCCACTCGAGAGGAACACTGAGGGTCTCGCCACAACTCAAGAGGAGCCACATTTTCCTTTACTCATCTCCAGACAGGGAAAGTATTCCCGGCGTTCCTGTTGCATCCCAGAGGAGGCGCTCTCCACACGAGAGTCGAGAGGAACTCCAGGGGTCGTGCCACATTCAAAAGACCCCTAAATGTCTCAATCCACTCCAGATGAACCTGATTTCCCTGCACTGCCTCGACTGTCACTCCGAGTATCTGCTCACAACACGGTGGCACGTGTGACAGGTCTGTGGCACCTCGAGGGAAAGCCACAGATCCCTGTGTCAACTCGACGGGAAGCCTGACACTGCTGCTACAGCTCAGAGGAAAGCAGACGTGCTCGTCTCCACTTGAGACAAGGCCTGACTCCTTTGTGGTGACTCCAGAGGAACCCAAAGATCCATGTGAGCACTGAATGGGAAACTTCAGGTTCCGGCCTCAGCCCCAGACGAGGACTTAGGACCAGGCTCTGACTGGGAAGGAATCCTGAGAGGCACATCACAACGCACATGAAGACTGGCCTTTCTTGAGGCCAAGGGGCAGGTCCCTGAGGTCTCCGTCGTAACTCGAGAGGAACCTGCCACAACTCGAGAAAAACCAGGAGATCCTCCCCTCCAGAGGAGATGAAGCCCTTGTCTGCTGCGGCGTCTCAAGGGAAATCACTCCTTCCATCTTGAACTTCAAAGGGTCCTCACACCCTCGCAACATGAGAAGTTCCCCAACATATCCGTCTCCACAAGAGAGGAACACCGAGGGTCCCGCCACAAGTCTAGAGGCGCCCCGTTTTCCCCTGCTCACCTCCAGACAGAGAAAGGATTCCCAGCATTTCCGTCACATCCCAAAAGGAGGTGCTCTCCACACGAGAGTCGAGAGGAACTCCAGGGGTCATGCCACATTCAAAAGACCCCTAAATGTCTCAATCCACTCCAGATGAACCTGATTTCCCTGCACTGCCTCGACTGTCACTCCGAGTATCTGCTCACAACACGGTGGCACGTGTGACAGGTCTGTGGCACCTCGAGGGAAAGCCACAGATCCCTGTGTCAACTCGACGGGAAGCCTGACACTGCTGCTACAGCTCAGAGGAAAGCAGACGTGCTCGTCTCCACTTGAGACAAGGCCTGACTCCTTTGTGGTGACTCCAGAGGAACCCAAAGATCCATGTGAGCACTGAATGGGAAACTTCAGGTTCCGGCCTCAGCCCCAGACGAGGACTTAGGACCAGGCTCTGACTGGGAAGGAATCCTGAGAGGCACATCACAACGCACATGAAGACTGGCCTTTCTTGAGGCCAAGGGGCAGGTCCCTGAGGTCTCCGTCGTAACTCGAGAGGAACCTGCCACAACTCGAGAAAAACCAGGAGATCCTCCCCTCCAGAGGAGATGAAGCCCTTGTCTGCTGCGGCGTCTCAAGGGAAATCACTCCTTCCATCTTGAACTTCAAAGGGTCCTCACACCCTCGCAACATGAGAAGTTCCCCAACATATCCGTCTCCACAAGAGAGGAACACCGAGGGTCCCGCCACAAGTCTAGAGGCGCCCCGTTTTCCCCTGCTCACCTCCAGACAGAGAAAGGATTCCCAGCATTTCCGTCACATCCCAAAAGGAGGTGCTCTCCACACGAGAGTCGAGAGGAACTCCAGGGGTCGTGCCACATTCCAAAAGACCCACAAATGTCTCAGTCCACTCCTGATGAACTTGATTTCCCTGCATTGCCATGACTGTTACCCCGAGTATTGGCTCACACCACAGTGGCACGAGTCACAGCCCTGTGGCACCTTGAGGGAGAGCCAAAGGTCCCTGTGTCAACCCGACAGAAGCCTGACACTGATGCTACACCTCGGGAGGAAAGCAGACTTGCACATCTCCACTCAAGACAAAGCCTGACTCCTTTGTGGAGACTCCAGAGGAATCCCAAGATCCATGTCAGCACTGGAGAGGAAACCTCAGGTTCCGGCCTCAGCTGCAGATGAGGACTTAGTGCCCACGACCCGACTGGGGAGGTATCCTGAGAGGCCCCTCGCAACTCGCATGGAGAATGGACTTTCCCGAGGTCACAGGGGTGGGTCCTGAGATCCCCGTCGTAACTCGAGAGGAACCTGCTGGAACTCGTGAAAAACCAGGAGATTCTCCCCTCCAGGCGAGATGAGGCCCTTGTCTGCTGCGGCGTCTTGGGGGAAATCACCCCTTCCCTTTTGAAGCTTGAAAGGGTCCTTCACAACCTTTCTGCAACTCGAGAATTTCCCCGATATACCTGTCTCCACAGGAAAGGAACACTGAGGGTCCCGCCACAACTCAAGAGGAGCCACCTTTTCCCCTGTTCATCTCCAGACGGAGAAAGGATTCCTGGCGTTCCCGTCGCATCCCAAGAGGAGGCACTCTCTGCAGGAGAGTCGAGAGGAACTCCAGGGGTCGTGCCACATTCCAAAAGACCCCTAAATGTCTCAGTCCTATCCTGATTAACCTGATTTCCCTGCACTGCCTCGACTGTTACCCCAAGTATCAGCACACACCATGGTGGCATGGGTGACAGCCCTGTGGCACCTCGAGGGAAAGTCATAGATCACGGTGTCAACCCGATGGAAGCCTGACACTGCTGCTACAGCTCGGGAGGAATGGGGACGTGCACATCTCCATTCGAGACAGAGCCTGACTCCCCTGTGGAGACTCCAGAGGAACCCAAAGATCCATTTCAGCACTGGAGAGGAAACCTCAGGTTCTGGCCTCGGCTCCAGACGAGGACTTAGGACCCGGCACCGACTGGGGAGGAATCCCAAGAGGCCCCTCGCTATTCGCATGGTGACTGGCCTTTCCTGAGACTACAGGGACAGGTCCCTGAGGTCCTCGTTGTAACTCAAGAGGAACCTGCTGCAACTCAAGAAAAACCAAGAGATTCTCCCCTCCAGGTGAGATGAGGCCCTTGTCCTCTGAGGCGTCTCGGGGGAAGTCAACGCTTCCCTCTTTAACCACGACAGGGTCCTTCACACCGTTGGTGTGACTCCATAACTTCCCCGACATAGCCGTCTCCACTCAAGAAGAACACCGAGGGTCCCACCAAAACTCAAGAGGAGCCCCGTTTTCCCCTGCTCAGCTCCAGACGAGGGTCTTTCCCTGCTCCTTCATGAAGGATTCCCGGCTTTCCCGTCACATCCCAAGGGGAGGCGCTTTCCACAGGAAAGTCGAGAGGAACTCCAGGGGTCATGCCACCATTCTAAAAGACCCCCAAAGGTCTCAGTACACTCCAGATGAACTTGATTTCCCTGCACTGCCTCGACTGTCACTCCGATGATCGGTTCACACATGGTTACACGTGTGACAACCCTGTGGCACCTCGAGGGAAAGCCACAGATCCCTGTGTCAACTCGACGGGAAGCCTGACATTGCTGCTACAGCTTGGAGGAAAGCGGTCATGCACTTCTCCACTCGAGACGAGGCCTGACTCCCTTGTGGTGATTCTAGAGGAACCCCAAGATCCATGTGAGCACTGAAGAGGGAAATACAGTTTCTGGCCTCAGCTCCAGACGAGGACTTAGGACCAGGCTCCGACTGGGGAGAAATCCGGAGCGGCGGATCCCTGAGATCCCCATTGTAACTCGAGAGGAACCTGCCACAACTCGAGAAAAGCCAGGAGATTCTCCCCTCCAGACGAGATAACGCCCTTGTCTGCGGCGGCATCTCAGGGGAAATCATTCCTTTCCTCTTGAAGTTCAAAGGGTCCTCACACCCTTGGTGTGACATGAGAAGTTCCTCAACATACCCGTCTCCGCAAGAGAGGAACACTGAGGGTCCCGCCACAAATCCAGAGGAGCTCCATTTTCCCCTGCTCAGCTCCAGACGGGGAAAGGATTCCCAGCGTTCCTGTCGAATCCCAAGTGGAAGCGCTCTCCACAGGAGAGTTGAGAGTAACTCCAGGGGTCGTGCCACATTCCTAAAGACCCCCAAATGTCTCAGTCCACACCTGATGAACCTGATTTCCCTGCACTGCCTCGAATGTTACCCCGAGTATCAGCTCACACCACGGTGGCATGGGTGCTAGCCCTGTGGCACCTCGAGGGAAAGCCAAAGATCCCGTGTGTCAACTCTACTGAAGCCTGACACTGATTCTACAGCTCGGGAGGAAAGCGGACGTGCACGTCTCCACTCGAGACAAAGCCTGACTCCCTTGTGGAGACTCCAGAGGAACCCAAAGATCCATGTCAGCACTGGAAATGAAACCTCAGGTTCCGGCCTCAGCTCCAGACGAGGACTTAGGACCTGGGACCTGACTGGGGAGGTATCTTGAGAGGTCCCTTGCAACTGGCATGGAGAATGGCCTTTCCTGAGACCACAGGGGCGGGTCCCTGAGGTCCCCATCGTAACTCGAGAGGAACCTGCCGTAACTCGAGAAAAACCAGGAGAATCTCCCCTCCAGGCGAGATGAGGCCCTTGTTCGCTGTGCCATCTCAGGGTAAATCACCGCTTCCCTTTTCAACCTCGAAAGGGTCTTTCACAACCTTGCTGCAACTTGAGAAGTTCCCCGATATACCCGTCTCCAAAGGAGAGAAACACCGAGGGTCCTGCCACAACTCAAGAGGAGCCCCATTTCCCCCTGCTCAGCTCCAGATAAGGGGCCTTTCCCCTGCTCCGTTGGAAAAGGGTTCCCGGCGTTTCCATCACATCCCAAGAGGAGGCGCTCTCCACAGGAGTCGAGAGGAACTCCAGGGGTCATGCCACCATTTCAAAAGACCCCCATATGTCTCAATAGACTCCAGATGAACCTGATTTCCCAGAACTGCCTCAAATGTGACCCCGAGTATCGGCTCACACAAAGGTGGCACCTGTGATAGCCCTGTGTCACCTCGAGGGAAAGACAAAGATCCCTCTGTAAAGTCAACAGAAGCCTGACACTGATGCTACAGCTCGGGGGGATAGCGGACATGCACGTGTCCACTGGAGACGAGGCCTGACTTCCCTGTGGAGACTCCAGAGGAATCTTGGCAGCACTGGAGAGGAAACCTCAGGTTCTGGCCTCCACTCCAGACAAGGACTTAGGACCAGGTACCAACTGGAGAGGAATCCCGAGAGGCCCTCGCAACTTGTTAGGAGACTGGCCTTTCCTGAGGACACAGGGGAGGGTCCCTGAGGCCCCATTGTAACTCATGAGGAACCTGCCGCAACTCGAGAAAAATCAGGAAATTCTCCCCTCCATGTGAGATGAGGCCCTTGTCCACTGCGGTGTCTCGGGGGAAATCACCCCTTCACTCTTGAACCCCGAAAGGATCGTTCACACCCTTGCTGCAACTCAAGAAGTTCCCGACATTCCTGTCTCCATTCGATAGGAACACTGAGGGTACCACCACAACTCCAGAGGAGCCCCGTTTTTCCCTGTTCAACTCCAGATGAGGGTCCCTTTCCCTGCTCTGTCCGGAAAGGATTCCTGGCGTTCCCGCCACATCACAAGAGGAGGCGCTCTCCACAGCAGAGTCGAGAGGAACTCCAGGGGTCGTGCCACCATTCTGAAAGACCCCCAAAGGTCTCAGTACACTCCAGATGAACCTAATTTCCCTACAGTGCCTCGACTGTCACCCCGAGTATCGGCTCACTCCGTGGTGGCACGTGTGACATCCCTGTGGCACTTTGAGGGAAAGCTACAGATCCCTGTGTCAACTCGATGGGAAGCATGCCACTGCTGCTACAGCTTGGGAGAAAAGCAGAAATACACATCAACACTCCAGACGAGGCCTGACGCCCCTGTGGAGACTGCAGAGGAACCCCAAGTTACATGTCAGCACTGGAGAGGAAACCTCAGATTCCGTCCTCAGCTCCAGACAAGGACTTAGGACCCAGCACTGACTTTTGATGAATCCCAAGAGACCCCTCGCAAATCACTTGGAGACTGGCCTTTCCTGAGGCCACAGGGGCATGTCCCTGAGGTTCCCCTCGGAACTCAAGAAGAACCTTCCGAAACTTGAGTAAAACCAGGAGATTCTCGCCTCCAGGCGAGATGCGGACCTTATCCGCTGCAGAGTCTCTGGGGAAATCACCCCCTCCCTCTTGAACCTCGAAAGGGACATTCACACCCTTGTTGCCACTCAAGAAGTTCCCTGACATACCCTTCTCCACTTGAGAGGAACACCGAGGATCCCGCCACAACTCCAGAGGAGCCCCGTTTTCCCCTGCTCAGGTCCAGATGAGGGTCCCTTTCCACGCTTTGTTGGGAAAGGATTCCGGCGTTCCCGTTGCATCCCGAGAGGAGGCGCTCTTTACAGGAGAGATGAGAGGAACTCCACGGGTCGTGCCACTATTCAAAAAGACCCCGAAATGTCTCTGCCCATTCCAGGTAAAACTGATTTCCCTGCACTGCCTCGACTGTCAGCCTGAGTACTGGCTCACACCACTCTAGCACGTGTGACAGCCCTGTGGCACCTCGAGGTAAAGCCACAGATCCCTGTGTCAACTCGTCGGGAAGCCTGACACTGCTGCTACAGCTTGGGAGGAAAGCAGACAGGCACATCTCCAATTGAGCCGAGACCTGACTCCCCTGTGGGGACTGCAGAGAAACCCCAAGATCCATGTCAGTAGTGGAGAGGAAACCTCAGATGAGTTCTTAAGACCTGGCACCGACTGGGGAGGATTCCTAAGAGGTACCTCGCAACTTGCATGGAGTCTGGCCTTTCCTGAGGCCACTGGAGAGGGTCCCTCAGATCCCATCGTAACTCGAGAGGAACCTGCCCCAACTCGAGGAAAACCAGGAGATTCTCCCCTATAGGCGAGATGAGGCCCTTGTTTGCTGCGGCGTCTCAGGGGAAATCACCCCTTCTCTCTTGAACCCCAAAAGCGTCCTTCACACCATTGCGGCGACTCAAGAAGTGCCCCGACATAACCGTCTCCACTCAAGAGGAACACTGAGGGTTCTGCCACAAATCAAGAGGAGCCCTGTTTTTCTCACTCCAGATGAAGGTCCTTTTTCCTGCTCTGTTGGGAAAGGATTCCTGGCTTTCCCATCCCTTCCCAAGAGGGGATGCTCTCCACAAGAGTCGAGAGGAACTCCAAGGGTCGTGCCACCATTCCAAAAGACCCCCAAATGTCTCAGTCCACTCCAGACGAACCTGATTTCCCTGCACTGCCTCCAATGTCACCCCGAGTATTGGCTCACACCACAGTGGCACGTGTGACAGCCCTGTGACATCTCGAGGCAAAGCCACAGAACCCTGTGTCTACTGGACGGGAAGCCTGTTACTGCTGCTACAGCTCAGGAGGAAAACAGACGTGCACCTCTCCACTTGAGACGAGGACTGACTCCCCTATGGAGACTCCAGAGGAACCCCAAGGTCTATGTCAGCATTGGATAGGAAACCTGAGGTTCCGGCCTCTGCTACAGACAAAGACTTAAGACTCCGTGCTGACTGGGGAGGAATCCTGAGAGGCCCATTGCAACTCGCATGGAGACTGGCCTTTCCTGAGGCCACAGGGGCGGGTCCATGAGGTCCCCCTCTTAACTTAAGAGGAACCTGCTGCAACTCGAGGAAAACCAGGAGATTCTCCCCTCAAGGCTAGATGCAGCCCTTGTCCGCTACGGCGTCTCAGGGGAAATCACCCCCTCCCTCTTGAACCTTGAAAGGGACCTTCACACCCGTGCTGCCACTCAAGAAGTTCCCAGAGATACCCGTATGCACCCGAGAGGAGCACCGAGGTTCCCGCCACAACTCCAGAGGAGCCCCGTTTGCCCATGCTCAGCTCCAGATGAGGGTCCCTTTCCCTGCTTTTTTGGGAAAGGTTTCTGGGCGTTCCCGTCGCATCCCAAGAGGAGGCGCTCTTTACATAAGAGTTGAGAGGAACTCCAGGGGATGTGCCACCATTCCAAAAGACCCCCAAATTTCTCCGTCCACTCCAGATGAACCTGATTTTCCTGCACTGCCTCAACTGTCACCGCTAGTATCGGCTCACACCATGGTGGCAGATGTGACAGCCCTGTGGTACCTCGAGGGAAAGCTACAGATCCCTGTGTCAACTCGATGGGAAGCCTGACACTGCTGCTAAACCTCGGGAAGAAAGCGGAATTTCACGTCTCCCTTGGAGATGAGGCCTGACTCCCCTGTGGAGACTCTAGATGAACCCTAAGATCCATGTGTGCACTGGAGAGGAAAACTCAGGTTCTGGATCAGCCCCTGATGAGGATTTAGGACCCGGCAACAACTGGGAAGGAATCCAGAGAGGCCCCTCACAACTCATATGGAGACTGGCCTTTTCTGAGGCCAAAGGGGCGGGTCCCTGAAATCCCCATTGTAACTTGAGAGCAAATTGCTGCAACTCAAGAAAAACCAGGAGATTCTCTTTTCCAGGCGAGATGAGGCCCTTGTCCACTGCAGCATCTCGGGGAAAATCACCCCTTCCCTCTTGAACCTCGAAAGGGTCCTTCACATCCTTGCTGAGACTGGAGAAGTTCCCCGACATACCTGTCTCCACTGGAAAGGAACACTGAGGGTCCCACTACAACTCAAGAGGAGACCCATTTGCCCCTGCTCAGCTCCAGATGAGGGTCCCTTTCCATGCTCCATCGGGAAAGGATTGCTGGCATTCCCATCGCATCCCAAGTGGAGGCGCTTTCCACAGGAGAGTCGAGAGGAACTCCAGGATTCGTGCCACCATTCCAAAAGATCCCCAGATGTCTCAGTCCACTCCAGATGAACCTGATTTCCCTGAACTGCCTCGACTGTAACCCCGAGTATGAGCTCGCACCATGTTGGCACGTGTGACAGCCTGTGACACCTTGAGGGAAAGCCACAAATCCCTGTGTCAATGCTACATGAAGCCTGACACTGCTGCTACAGCTCGGGAGGAAAGCAGACGTGCGTGTCTCCACTCGAGTCGAGGCCTGACTCCACTGTGGAGACTCCAGAGGAACCCCAAGATCCATGTCAGCACTGGAGAGAAAACCTCAGTTTCTGGCCTCAGCTCCAGACGAGGACTTAGGACCTGGCACTGTGGGTAGGAATCCCGAGAGGCCCCTCGCAACTCTCATGGTGACTGGCCTTTCCTGAGGCCACAGGGGCGGGTCCCTGAGGTCCCCGTCGTAACTCGAGACGAACCTGACGCAACTCGAAAAAAACCAGGACATTCTCCCCTCCAGGTGAGATGAAGCCCCTGTTCACTGCGGCATCTCAGGGGAAATCATCCCTTCCCTCATGAACCTCAAAAGGGTCATGCACACGCTTGCTGTGAATCAAGAAGTTCCTTGACATACCCGACTCCACATGAGAGGAACACCAGGGTCCTGCCACAACTCAAGAGGAGCCCCGTTTCCCCCTGCTCAGCTCCAGATGAGGGTTCTTATCCCTGCTCCGTCGGGAAAGGATTCCAGGCATTTCTGTAGCATCCCAACAGGAAGCGCTCTCCAGAGGAGAGTCTAGAGGAACTCCAGCAGGCGTGCTCCCATTCCAAAAGACCTCCAAATGTCTCAGTCCACTCCAGATGAACCTGATTTTCCTGCACTGCCTCGACTGTTACCCCGAGTATCGTCTCACACCACAGTGGCACGTAAGACAGCCCATTGACATCTCGAGGCAAAGCCACAAATCCCTGTGCCAACTCGACGGGATGCCTGACACTGCTGCTACAGGTCGGGAGGAAAGCGGATGTGCACATCTCCACAAAAGAGCAGGCCTGAGTCCCATGTGGAGACTCCAGAGGAACCCAAAGTTTCGTGTCAGCTCTGGTGAGGAAATCTCAGGTTTCAGCCTTAGCTCCAGACGAGGACTTAGGACCCAGCACTGACTGGGGAGGAATCCTGAGAGGCCTCTCACAACTCGCATGGAGACTGGCCTTTTCTGAGGCCACAGGGCGGGTCCCTGAGGTCCCCGTAGTAACTCGAGAAGAACCTGACACAACTTGAGAAAAACCAGGAGATTCTCTCCTCCAGGCAAGATAAGGCCTTTTTCTACTGTGGCGTCTCGAGGGAAAACACCCGTTACCTTTTGATCCTCGAAAGTGTCTTTCACACCCTTGCTGCGAATCAAGAAGTACCCTGACATACGGTCTCCACTTGAGAGGAACACCGAGGGTCCTGCCACAACTCAAGAGCAGCCCCGTTTCCCCCTGCCTAGCTCCAGATGAGGGTCCATTTCCCTGCTCCGTTGGGAAAGGATTCCCGTCGTTCCCATCACATCCCAATAGAAGGTGCTATCCACAGGAGAATCGAAAGGAATTCCAGGGGTCGTGCCACCATTCCAAAAGACCCCCAAATGTCTCAGTATACTCCAGATAAACCTGATTTCCCTGCATTGCCTTGACTGTCACCCCAAGTATCGACACCACGGTGACATGAGTGAAAGCCCTGTGGCACCTGGGGGGAAAACTTAAGATCCCTGTGTCAACTCGACGGGAAGCCTGACACTGCTGCTACAGCTCGGGAGGAAAGCAGATTTGCATCTCTCCATTCGAGACGAGGCCTGACTCCCATGTGGAGACTGCAGACGGAAACCAAGATCCATGTCAGCACTTGAGAGGAAACCTCAGGTTCCAGCCTCAGCTCCAGATGATGACTTAGGACACTGCGCCGACTGAAGAGGAATCCCGAGAGGCCCCTCGCAATGCGCATGGAGACTGGCCTTTCCTGAGGCCACACGAGCGGATACCTGAGGTCCCCGTCGTAACTTGAGAGGGACCTGCCGCAACTCAAGAAAAACCAGGAGATTCTCTTCTCCAGGCGAGAAGAGGCCTTTTTCCACTGCAGCGTCTCCAGGGAAATCACAGCTTCCTTCTTGGACCTCGAAAGGGTCCTTCACACCCTTGCTGCAACTCAAGAAGTTCCCCAATATACCCGTCTCAACTCGAGAGGAACACCGAGGATCTCGCCACAACTCAAGAGGAGCCCGGTTTTACCCTGCTGAGCTTCAGACGAGGGTCCCTTTCCCTGCTCCATCGAGAAAGGATTCCCAGCATTCCTGTCTCATCCCAAGAGGAGTCGCCCTCCACAGGAGAGTCCAGACAAACTCCAGGGGTGGTGCCATTATTCCGAAAGACCCTCAAATGTCTCAGTCCACTCCAGAGGAACCTAATTTCCCTGCACTGCCTCGGCTGTCACCCCGAGTATCGACTCACACCATGTTGGCACATGTGACAGCCCAGTGGGAGAGCCTTGAGGGAAAGCCTCAGATCCCAGTGTCAACTCGATGGGAAGCCTCACACTGCTACTACAGTTTGGGAGGAAAGCGGACATGCATGTCTCCACTCCAGACAAAGCCTGACTCCCCTGTGGAGACTCCAGAGGAACCCCAAGTTCCATGTCAGCACTGGAGAGGAAACCTCAGGTTCCAGCCTCAGCTCCAGTCGAGAACTTAGGACCCGGCACCAACTGGAGAGGAATCTTGAGAGTCCCCTCGTAACTCGCATGGAGACTGGCCTTTCCTGAGGCCACACGAGCAGATCCCTGAGGTCCCCGTCGTAACTCGAGAGGGACCTGCCGCAACTCGAGAAAAACCAGGAGATTTTCTCCTCCAGGCGAGATGAGGCCTTTTTCCGCTGAGGCGTCTCCAGGGAAATCACAGCTTCCTTCTTGGACCTCGAAAGGGTCCTTCACACCCTTGCTGCAACTCAAGAAGTTCCCCAATATACCCGTCTCAACTCGAGAGGAACACCGAGGATCTCGCCACAACTCAAGAGGAGCCCGGTTTTACCCTGCTGAGCTTCAGACGAGGGTCCCTTTCCCTGCTCCATCGAGAAAGGATTCCCAGCATTCCTGTCTCATCCCAAGAGGAGTCGCCCTCCACAGGAGAGTCCAGACAAACTCCAGGGGTGGTGCCATTATTCCGAAAGACCCTCAAATGTCTCAGTCCACTCCAGAGGAACCTAATTTCCCTGCACTGCCTCGGCTAGCACCCCGAGTATCGACTCACACCATGTTGGCACATGTGACAGCCCAGTGGGAGAGCCTTGAGGGAAAGCCTCAGATCCCAGTGTCAACTCGATGGGAAGCCTCACACTGCTACTACAGTTTGGGAGGAAAGCGGACATGCATGTCTCCACTCCAGACAAAGCCTGACTCCCCTGTGGAGACTCCAGAGGAACCCCAAGTTCCATGTCAGCACTGGAGAGGAAACCTCAGGTTCCAGCCTCAGCTCCAGTCGAGAACTTAGGACCCGGCACCAACTGGAGAGGAATCTTGAGAGTCCCCTCGTAACTCGCATGGAGACTGGCCTTTCCTGAGGCCACACGAGCAGATCCCTGAGGTCCCCGTCGTAACTCGAGAGGGACCTGCCGCAACTCGAGAAAAACCAGGAGATTTTCTCCTCCAGGCGAGATGAGGCCTTTTTCCGCTGAAGCGTCTCCAGGGAAATCACAGCTTCCTTCTTGGACCTCGAAAGGGTCCTTCACACCCTTGCTGCAACTCAAGAAGTTCCCCAATATACCCGTCTCAACTCGAGAGGAACACCGAGGATCTCGCCACAACTCAAGAGGAGCCCGGTTTTACCCTGCTGAGCTTCAGACGAGGGTCCCTTTCCCTGCTCCATCGAGAAAGGATTCCCAGCATTCCTGTCTCATCCCAAGAGGAGTCGCCCTCCACAGGAGAGTCCAGACAAACTCCAGGGGTGGTGCCATTATTCCGAAAGACCCTCAAATGTCTCAGTCCACTCCAGAGGAACCTAATTTCCCTGCACTGCCTCGGCTAGCACCCCGAGTATCGACTCACACCATGTTGGCACATGTGACAGCCCAGTGGGAGAGCCTTGAGGGAAAGCCTCAGATCCCAGTGTCAACTCGATGGGAAGCCTCACACTGCTACTACAGTTTGGGAGGAAAGCGGACATGCATGTCTCCACTCCAGACAAAGCCTGACTCCCCTGTGGAGACTCCAGAGGAACCCCAAGTTCCATGTCAGCACTGGAGAGGAAACCTCAGGTTCCAGCCTCAGCTCCAGTCGAGAACTTAGGACCCGGCACCAACTGGAGAGGAATCTTGAGAGTCCCCTCGTAACTCGCATGGAGACTGGCCTTTCCTGAGGCCACACGAGCAGATCCCTGAGGTCCCCGTCGTAACTCGAGAGGGACCTGCCGCAACTCGAGAAAAACCAGGAGATTTTCTCCTCCAGGCGAGATGAGGCCTTTTTCCGCTGAGGCGTCTCCAGGGAAATCACAGCTTCCTTCTTGGACCTCGAAAGGGTCCTTCACACCCTTGCTGCAACTCAAGAAGTTCCCCAATATACCCGTCTCAACTCGAGAGGAACACTGAGGGTCTCGCCACAACTCAAGAGGAGCCCCGTTTTCCCCTGCTCAGCTCCAGAAAAGGGCCCCTTTCCATGCTCTGTTGGGAAAGGAATCCCAGGGTTTCTGTAGCAGCCCAAGTGGGAGTGCTTTCCAGATGAGAGTCAAGAGGTACTCCAGGGGTCGTGCCACCATTCCAAAAGACCCCAAAATGTTTCATCCACTCCAGATGAACCTGATTTCCCTGCTCTGCCTCTACTGGCACCCCGAGTATCGGCTCATTCCACGGTGGCACGTGAGACAGCCCTTTGACATCTCGAAGCAAAGACACAAATCCCTATGTCAACTCGACGGGAAGCCTGACACTGCTGCTACAGCTCGGGAGGAAAGCGGACGTGCACGTCTCCACTCGAGACGAGGACTGACTCCCCTGTGGAGACTCCAGAGGAACTCCAAGTTCCATGTCAGCACTGGAGAGGAAACCTCAGGTTCCGGCCTCAGCTCCAGATGAGGACTTGGGACCCATCACCGTCTGGGGAGGAATCCTGTGAGGCCCCTCGCAACTCGCATGGAGACTGGCCGTTCCTGAGGCCACAGGGGCAGGTCCCTGTGGTCTCCGTCGTAACTCGAGAGGAACCTGCCACAACTCGAGAAAAACCAGGAGATACTCCCCTCCAGACGAGATGAGGCCCTTGTCTGCTGTGGTGTCTCAGGGGAATTCACTCCTTGCCTCTGGATGCTCAAAAGGTTCCTTCACACACTTGCTGTGACTCGAGAAGCTCCCCGACATACCCTACTCCACTCAAGAGGAACACCGAGAGTCCTGCCACAACTCAAGTGAAGCCCCGTTTTCCCCTGCTCAGCTCCAGACGAGGATCTCTTTCCCTGCTCCTTTGCGAAAGGATTTCCGGTGTTCCCGTCGCATCCCAAGAGGAGACGCTCTCCACAGGAGAGTCGAGAGGAACTCCAGGGGTCTTGTCACCATTCCAAAAGACCCTCAAATTTCTCAGGGCACTCCACATAAACCTGATTTCGTGCACTGCCTCGACTGTCACCGCGAGTATCAGCTCTCACATGGTAGCACGTGTGACAGACCTATGGAACCTCGATGGAAAGCCACAAATCCCTGTGTCAACTCGACTGCAAGCCTGACACTGCTGCTACAGCTTGGGCGGAAAGCGGACGTGCACATCTCCACTCGAGACGAGGCCTGACTCCCCTGTGGAGACTCCAGAGGGACCTCAAGATCCATGTCAGCACTGAAGAGGAAAACTCAGATTCTGTCCTCAGCTCCAGACGAGGACTTAGGACCGGGCACCGACTAGAGAGGAATCCTGAGAGGCCCCTCACAACTCATATGGAGACTGGCCTTTTCTGAGGCCACGGGGGGGGGGGGGGGGGGGGGAACGCGATGAATGGCGAAAGAGGGTGGGGGATGGACTTGGCGTGAACCGGGAGGCACTGCCTCTGTGTGACCGAGATCGAGGCTTGGCAGGCGATTTCAGTCTCCGCCTTCCAACCTATGCTGCTGCCCCAGGCGGATTAAAACAAAAAAGAAGACTAGCGAAATGGACTGTCGGGGCCGGGTTTTTGTAGCTCCTTCAAACGCTGCATGCTGTCTAGGGGAGTTCGCTCGCCGCCGTGCATTCTTTTGAACACATCACCTAGAGTTAATTCTTTAGGAGTTTTCAGCAAGAATCTTTTGTAAAGGAAGCTCTGACTGCAGGGAAACACTCAAGAGTCTTTAATTCTGGGAGCTAATGATGCTAAGGGAGGAGGTTAAAAGTCAGTTGTGCGTATACCAGGAAGTGTTGGAGTCCTACCAACAATTCCGACTGAGTGCTAGAGATTTATTTCCCTCTAACTAGCAGTAACAGGTGATTCCTAACAATGATTTAGTGAAATTAAAGTTAGGTTTGGATAATTAGAATAGTTGTAACATTTGTAAATTTTTCTATTAACTACTGATAATACATTTATGATGTACTGCTAGTTCTTTCAGTCTCTGCTTTTTGTTGTTACTGTTTCTGCTGTTTTCCGATTTAACTTGCTGAGTACTAGGGTCAACTGCTGAGTTTCCACGATTGAACTCCTCAGTTCTTGCTGAGTAGGTAATAGTTGACAAAGTTTTAAGGAAATTTTAATTATATTCAAAAGATTTCAATACACCCAATACATTTTGGAGCTGTTTTATACTTTTGAGGAAGCCAAAACAAAATATTTAAATTCTAAATTGACAGTACATTATAGAGTGAAATTTTGATTTCACTTCCTGGTTTCCATTTTACTTAGTTTT
>SJYX01022329.1:61256-102058 GCA_006410675.1 Oreotragus oreotragus | reverse complement strand
AAGATGATGCTGTGAAAGTGCTGCACTCAATATGCCAGCAAATTTGGAAAACTCAGCAGTGGCCGCAGGACTGGAAAAGGTCAGTTTTCATTCCAATTCCAAAGAAAGGCAATGCCAAAGAATGCTCAAACTACTGCACAATTGCACTCATCTCACATGCTAGTAAAGTAATGCTCAAAATTCTCCAAGCCAGGCTTCAGCAATATGTGAACCGTGAACTCTTTGATGTTCAAGCTGGTTTTAGAACAGGCAGAGGAACCAGAGATCAAATTGCCAACCATTCCAAAAGACTCCCAAATTTCTCAGGGCACTCCACATGAACCTGATTTCGTGCACTGCCTCGACTGTCACCCTGAGTATTGGCTCACACCATGGTGGCACAGGTGACAGCCCTGTGGCACCTCGAGAGAAAGCCACAGATCCCTGTGTCAACTTAACGGGAAGCCTGACACTGCTGCTACAGCTCGGGAGGGAAGCAGACGTGCACGTCTCCACTCGAGAAGAGGCCTGACTCGCATGTGGAGACTCTAGAGGAACCCCAAGTTCCATGTCAGCACTGGAAAGGAAAACTTGGGTTCTCGCCTCAGTGGCACACGAGGTCTTAGGACCCGGCACTGACTGGGGAGGATTCCCGAGAGGTCCTTCACAACTCTCATGGAGACTGACCTTTCCTGAAGCCACAGGCGCTGGTCCCTGAGGTCCCCATTGTAACTCGAGAGCAACCTGCCACAACTCGAGAAAAAACAGGAGATTCTCCCCTCAAGATGAGATGAAGCCTTCGTCTGCTTCAGCGTCTCAGGGGAATTCATTCCTTTCCTCTGGAACCTCGAAAGGGTCCTTCACACCCTTGCTGCGACTCAAGAAGTTCCCCGACATACCTGACTTCTCTCAAAAGGAACACCGAGAGTACCACCACAACTCAAGAGGAACAGCGGTTTCCTCTGCTCAGCTCTAGACAAGGGTCCCTTTTCCTGCTCCGCTGGGAAAAGATTCCCAGCGTTCCTGTCGCATCCCAAGAGGAGGTGCTCTCCACAGGAGAGTCGAGAGAAACTCCAGGGGTCGTGCCAACATTCCAAAAGACACTCAAATGTCTCAGTGCGCTCCACATGAACCTGATTTCGTGCACTGCCTCCAGTGTTACCCCGAGTATCGGCTCACACCATGGTGGCACATGTGACAGCCCTGTGGCACCTCGAGGGAAAGCCACAGATCCCTTTTTCAACTCGATGGGAAGACTGACACTGCTGCTACAGCTCTAGAGGGAAGCGGACGTGCATGTCTCCACTCGAGATGTGGCCTGACTCCCATGTGGAGACTCCAGAGGAACCCCAAGTTCCATGTCAGCACTGAAGAGGAAACCTCAGGTTCTGGCCTCAGGTCCAGACGAGGTCTTAGGACCGGGCACTGACTGGATAGGAATCCCGAGAGGCCCTTCGCAACTCTCATGGAGACTGGCATTTCCTGAGGCCACAGGCGCGGGTCCCTGAGGTTCCCATCGTAATTCGAGAGGAAACTGCCACAACTCGTGAAAAACCAGGAGATTCTCCCCTGTAGAGGAAATGAGGCCCTTGTCTGCTATGGCGTTTCAGCGGAATTCACTTTTTCCCTCTGGAACCTCGAAAGGGTCCTTCACACCCTTTCTGTGACTCAAGAAGTTCCACGACATACCTGACTCTATTAAAGAGGAACACCAAGAGTCCCGCCACAACTCAAGAGGAGCCCCATTTTCCCCTGCTGAGCTCCACACGAGGTTCCATTTAACTGCTCCGTCGGGAAAGGATTCCCGGCGTTCCCGTCGCATACTAAGAGGAGGCGCTCTCCACAGGAGAGTCGAGAGGAACTTCAGGTGTCATGCCACCACTCCAAAAAATCCCCAAATGTCTCAGTCCATTCCTGATGAACCTGATTTCCCTGCACTGCCTTGAGTGTAACCTGAGTATTGGCTCACACCACAGTGGCACGGGTGACAGTCCTGTGGCACCTCAAGGGAAAGACACAGATCCCTGTGTCAACTCGACGGGAAGACTGACACTGCTGCTACAGCTCGAGAGGAAAGCGGACGTGCACGTCTCCACTTGAGACAAGGCCAGACTCCCATGTGGAGACTCCAGAGGAACCCCAAGATCCATGTCAGCACTGGAGCGGTAACCTCAGGTTTCAGCCTCAACTCCAGACAAGGACTTAGGACCCATCACCCTTTGGGGAGGAATGTCGAGAGGCCCCTCGAAACTCGCATGGAGACTTGCCTTTCCTGAGGCCACAGGGAGGGTTCCCTGTGGTCCCCGTCATAACTCAAGAGGAACCTGCCCCAACTCGAGAAAAACCAGGAGATTCTCCTCTCCAGGCGAGAAGAGGCCCTTGTCCCCTGGGGCGTCTCAGGGCAAGATATCCCTTCCCTTTGGAACCTTGAAAGGGTTCTTCACTCCCTTGCTGCTACTCAAGAAGTTCCCCGACATACCCATCTCCACGCGAGAGGAACACCAAGAGTCCCGCCACAACTCCAGAGGAGCCCTGTTTTCCCCTGCTCAGCTCCAGACGAGGGTACCTTTCTCTGCTCGGTCGGTAAAGGATTAACGGCATTCCCGTCGCATCCCAAGAGGAGGCGCTCTCCACAGGAAAATCGAGAGGAACTCCAGGGGTCATGCCTCTATTCCAAAAGACCCCCAAGTGTCTCAGTCCACACCTGATGAACCTGATTTCCTTGCTGTGCCTCGACTGTTACCCCGAGTATCGACTCACACCACGGTGGCATGGGTGACAGCCCTGTGGCACCTCGAGGGAAAGCCACAGATCCCTGGGACAACTCGGCGGGAAGTCTGACACTGCTGCTACAGCTCGGGAGGGAAGCGGACATGCATGTCTCCACTCAAGACGAGGCCTGACTCACATTTTTAGACTCCAGAGGAAACTCAAGTTCCATGTCAGCACTGGAGAGGAAACCTCAGGTTCTGGCCTCAAGTCCAGATGAGATCTTAAGACCCGGCACTGACTGGGGAGGAATCCTGAGAGGCCCTTTGGAACTCTCATGGAGACTGGCCTTTCCTGAGGCCACAGGCGTGGGTCTCTGAGGTCCCCGTCGTAACTCAAGAAGAAACTGCCACAACTCGTGAAAAACCTGGAGATTCTCCCCTGCAGAAGAGATGAGGCCCTTGTCTGCTACGACGTCTCAGGGGAATTCATTCCTTCCCTCTGGAACCTCGAAAGTGTCCTTCACACCCTTGCTGCCACTCAAGAATTTCCCAGACATATCCGTCTCTACTCGAAAGGAACACCGAGGGTCCTGGCACAACTTCAGGGGTGCCCCTTTTTCCTCTGCTCAGCTCCAGACGAGGGTCCCTTTCTCTGTTGCATCGGGAAAGGATTCCAGCATTCCTGTGGCATCTCAAGTGGAGGCGCTCTCCACAGGAGTGTCAAGAGGAACACCAGTGGTCTTGCTACCATTCCAAAAGACTCCCAAATGTCTCATTCCCCTCCAGATGAACCCAATTTCCTTGCACTGCCTCGCCTGTCACCCCGAGTATCGGCTCACACCACGGTGGAATGTGTGACAGTCCTTTGGCACCAAGAGGGAAAGCAACAGATCCCTGTGTCAACTCGACAGGAAGACTGACAATGCTGCTACAGCTCGGGAGGATAGTGGACGCGCAAGTCTCCACTCGAGACGAGGCCTGACTCCCCTGTGGAAACTCCAGAGGAGCCCCAAGATCCATGTCAGCACTGGAGAGGAAACCTCAGCTTCCAGCCTCAGCCCCAGATGAGGACTTAGGACACGTCACCGTCTGGGGAGGAATCCCGAGAGGCCCCTCACAACTCGCATGGAGACTGACCTTGCCTGAGACCACAGAGGGGTTCCCTGAAGTCCCCGTCGTAACTCGAGAGAAACCTGCCACAGCTCGAGAAAAACCAGGAGATTCTCTCCTCCAGGCGAGATGAGGCCCTTGTCCACTGCGGCGTCTCATGGGAAAACACCCCTTCCCTCTTGAACCTTGAAAGGGTCCTTCACACCCTTGCTGTGACTCAAGAAGTTCCCCGACATACCAGGCTCCACTCGAGAGGAACACCGATGGTCGCGCCACAACTCAAAAGGATCCTCGTTTTGCCCTGCTCAGGTCCAGACGAGGGTCCCTTTCTCTGCTCCGTCGGGTCGACAGGAAGCCTGACACTGCTGCTACAGCTGGGGAGGAAAGCGGACGTGCAAGTCTCCATTTCAAACGAGGCCTGAATCCCCTGTGGAGACTCCAGAGGAACCCCAAGACCCATGTCTGCACTGGACAGGAAATCTCAGGTTCCGGCCTCAGCTCCAGACGAGGACTTAGGACCTGTCACTGTCTGGGGAGGAATCCCGAGAAGCCCCTCGCAATTCGCATGGAGACTGGCCTTTCCTGAGGCCATGGGGGGCGGGGGGTCCCTGAGGACCCCGTCGTAACTCGAGAGGAACCTGCCTCAACTTGAAAAAAACCAGGAGATTCTCTCCAAGAGGCGAGATGAGGCCCTTGTCCGATGCAAAGTCTCCAGGGAAGACAACCCTTCCTTCTTGAACCTCGAAAGGGTCCATCACACCCTTGCTGCAACTCGAGAAGTTCCCCGACATACCCAGCTCCACTCAAGAGAAACACCGAGGGTCCCACCACAACTCAAGAGGAGCCCCGTTTTCTCCTGCTCAGCTCCAGACGAGTGTCCCTTTCCCTGCTCCGAGGGGAAAGGATTGCCGGCGTTCCCGCCTCATCCGAAGAGGCGCTCTCCACAGGAGAGTCGAGAGGAACTCCAGGGGTCGTGCCACCTTTCCAAAAGATGCACAAATGTCTCAGTCCACTCCAGATGAACATGATATTCCTGCACTGCATTGACTGTCACCCCGAGTATGGGCTCACATCACGGTGGCACGTGTGACAGTCCTGTGGCACCAAGAGGGAAAGCCGCAGATCCATGTGACAAGTAGAAAGGAAGCCTGACACTGCTGCTACAGCTCGGGAGGTAAGCGAACGTGCATGTCTCCACTCGAGACGAGGCCTGACTCCCCTGTGGAGACTCCAGAGGAACTACAAGATCCATGTCAGCACTTGAAAGGAAACCTCAGGTTCCTGCCTCAGCTCCAGATGAGGACTTATGACCCAGCACCGACTGGAGAGGAATCCTGAGAGGCCCCTCACAGCTCGCATGGAGACTGGCCTTTCCTGAGGCCACAGGGTCAGGTCTCTGAGGTCCAAGTCATAACCAGAGAGGAACCTGAAGCAACTTGAAAATAACCAGGAGATTCTCGCCTCCAGGTGAGATGAGGCCCTTGTCTGCTGCGGCGTCTCAGGGGAATTCACTCCTTGCCTCTGGAAGCTCGAAAGGTTCCTTCACACCCTTGCTGCGACTCAAGAAGTTCCCCGACATACCAGACTCCACTAAAGAGGAGCACTGAGAGTCCCGCCACAACTCAAGAGAAGCCCCGTTTTCCCCTGCTCAGCTCCAGACAGGGGTTCCTTTCCCTGCTCCGTTGTGAAAGGATTCCCGGTGTTCCTGTCACATCCCAAGAGGAGGGGATCTCCACAGGAGAGTTGAGAGGAACTCCAGGTCTCGTGCCACCATTCTAAAAGACCCCCAAATGTCTCAGTGCACTCCACATGAACCTGATTTCATGCACTGCCTCGACTGTCACCCTGAGTATAGGCACACACGATGGTGGCATGGGTGATAGCCCTGTGGCACCTCAAGGGAAAGCCACAGATCCCTGTGTCAACAGTACAGGAAGCCTGATACTGCTTCTACAGCTCGGGAGGAAAGCGGATGTGCACATCTCCACTAGAGAGGAGGCCTGACTCCCCTGTGGAGATACCAGAGGGACCTCAAGATCCTTGTCAGCACTGGAGAGGAAACCTCAGGCTCCGGCCTCAGCTACAGACGAGGACTTATGACCCGGCACCGACTGGGGAGGAATCCTGAGAGGCCCCTCACTCGCATGGAGACTGGCCTTTCATGAGGCCACAGGGTCGGGTCCCTGAGGTCCAAGTCGTAACTGGAGAGGAACCTGACACAACTTGGGAAAAACTAGGAGATTCTCGCCTCGAGGTGAGATGAGGCCCATGTCCACTGCGGCATCTGAGGGGAAATCACCCATTCCCTCTTGAAGCTTGAAAGGGTCCTTCACAGCCTTGCTGCAACTCAAGAAGTTCCCCAACATACCAGTCTCCACTCGAGAGGAACACTGAGGGTAGTGCCACAACTCAAGAGGAGCCCCCTTTTCCCCTGCCAAGCTCCAGACGAGGGTCTCTTTTCCTGCTCCATTGGAAAAGGATTCCCGGCTTTCCCATCGCATCCAAAGTGGAGGCGCTCTCCACAGGAGAGTCTAGAGGAACTCCAGGAGTCGTGCCACCATTACAAAAGACCCCCAAATGTCTCAGTCTACTCCAGATAATCCTGATTCCCTGCGCTGCCTTGACTGTCACCCCAAGTATGGGCTCACACCACGGTGGCACGTGTGATAGTCCTGTGGCACCAAGAGGAAAAGACACAGATCCCTGTGTCAACTTGACAGGAAGCCTGACCCTGCTGCTACACCACGGGAGGAAAGCGGACGTGCACATCTCCACTCGAGACGAGGCCTGACTCCCCAGTGGAGACTCCAGAGGGGCCTCAAGATCCATGTCAGCACTGGAGAGGAAACCTCAGGTTCCGGCCTCAGCTCCAGACGAGGACTTAGGACCCGCCACAGACCGGGAGGAATTCTTAGAGGCCCCTCGCAACTTGTATGGAGACTGGCCATTCATGAGGCTATGGGGGCAGGCTCTGAGTTCCACGTCGAAACTGGAGAGGAACCTGACGCTACTCGAGGAAAACCAGGAGATACTTGCCTCCAGGTGAGATGAGGCCCTTGTCCGCTGCACCATCTCGGAGGAAATCACCCCTTCTCTCTTGAACCTCGAAGGAGTCCTTCACACCCTTGCTGCGACTCAAGAAGTTTCCCAACATACCAGTCTCCACTCGAGAGAAACACCGAGGGTCCTGACACAACTCAAGAGGAGCCCCTATTTCCCCTGCTCTGCTCTAGACGAGTGTCCCTTTCCCTGCTCTGTAGGGAAAGGATTCCCAGCGTTCCTGTCACATCCCAAGAGGAGGCGCTCTCCACAGGAGNAGAAGTTTCCCAACATACCAGTCTCCACTCGAGAGAAACACCGAGGGTCCTGACACAACTCAAGAGGAGCCCCTATTTCCCCTGCTCTGCTCTAGACGAGTGTCCCTTTCCCTGCTCTGTAGGGAAAGGATTCCCAGCGTTCCTGTCACATCCCAAGAGGAGGCGCTCTCCACAGGAGAGTTGAGAGGAACTCCAGGGGTCGTGCCACCATTCCAAAAGTCGCCCAAATATCTCAATCCACTGCAGATGAATGTGATTTCCCTTCACTGCATTGACTGTCACCCCAACTATCAGCTCACACCACGGTGGCACGGGTGACAGCCATGTGGCATCTCAAGGGAAAGCCTCAGATCCCTGTGTCAACTCGACAGGAAGCCTGACACTGCTGCTACAGCTCAGGAGGGAAGCGGACGTGCACGTCTCCACTCAAGATGAGGCCTGACTCCCATGTGGAGACTCCAGAGGAACCCCAAGATCCATGTCAGCACTGGAGAGGAAACTGCACGTTCCGGTCTCAGGTCTAGACGAGGAGTTAGGACCCGTCACCGTCTGGGGAGGAATCCCGGGAGGCCCCTTGCAACTCGCATGGAGACTGGCCTTTCCTGAGGCCTGATGAACGAGTCTCTGAGGTCCCCGTTGTAACTCGAGAGGAACCTGCCACAACTCGAGAAAAAACAGGAGGTTCTCCCCTCCAGGGGAGATGAGGCCCGTTTCCGCTGCGGCATATCGAGGGAAATCACACCTTCCCTCTTGAACCTCGAAAGCGTCCTTCACACCCTTGCTGCAAGTGAAGAAGTTCCCCGACATACCCGTCTCCACTCGAGCAAAACAATGAGGGTCCCTCCACAACTCAAGAGGGGCCCCGATTTCCCCTCTTCAGTGCGAGATGAGGGTTCCTTTCCCTGCTTAGTCGAGAAAGGATTCCCGGCGTTCCCATCACCTTTCAAGAGGAGGCGCTCTCCACAGGNCCGACATACCCGTCTCCACTCGAGCAAAACAATGAGGGTCCCTCCACAACTCAAGAGGGGCCCCGATTTCCCCTCTTCAGTGCGAGATGAGGGTTCCTTTCCCTGCTTAGTCGAGAAAGGATTCCCGGCGTTCCCATCACCTTTCAAGAGGAGGCGCTCTCCACAGGAAAGTCGAGAGGAACTCCAGGGGTCGTGCCACCTTTCCAAAAGACCCCCAAATGACTCATTCCACTCCAGATGAAGCTGATTTCAATGCACTGCCTTGACTGTCACCCCAAGTATCGACTCACATGACGGTTGCCCCTGTGACAGCCCTGTGGGTAAGCCTTGAGGGAAGCCACAGATGCCTGTGTCGACTCAACGGGAAGCACGACACTGCTGCTACAGCTCGGGAGGAAAGCGGATGTGCATGTCTCCCCTTGAGACATGGCCTGACTCCCCTTTGGAGAATCCAGCGTAACCCCAAGATCCATGTCAGCACTGGAGAGGAACCCTCAGGTTTCGGCCACTGCTCCAGACGAGGACTTAGGACCCGGCGCTGATTGGAGAGCAATACCGAGAGGCCCCTCACAATTTTCATGGAGACGGGCCTTTCCTGAGGCCACACGAGTGGGTCCTTGAGGTCTCAGTTGTAACTCGAGAGGAACATGCCCCATCTTGAGAAAAACCAGGAGGTTCTCCCTTCCAGGCGAGATGAGGCCCTTTTCTGCTGTGGCGTCTCGAGGGAAATCACAACTTCACTCTTGAACATCAAAAGGTTCCTTCACACCCTTGCTGCAACTCAAGAAGTTCCTCGACATACCCGTCTCCACTCGAGAGGAACAACGAGGGTCCAGCCACAAAACAATTGGAGCCCCTTTCCCCCTCCTCAGGTCAAGATGAGGGTTCCTTTCCCTGTTTCGTCAGGAAAGGTTTCCCAGCATTCCCGTCGCATCTCAAGAGGAGGCCCTCTCTGCATGTAATTCGAGACAAACTACAGGGGTGGTGCCACCAAACCAAAAGACCCACAGATGTCTCAATCCACTCTAGAGAACCTGATTTCCCTGCACTGCCTCGACTGTCACCCCGAGTTTCGACTCTCACCACGGTGGCATGTGTAACAGCCCAGTGGGAAAGGCTCGAGGGAAAGCCTCAGATTCCAGTGTCAACACAATGAGAAGCCTCACACTGCTACTACAGTTTGGGAGGAAAGTGGACATGTATGTCTCCAATCGAGACGAAGCCTGACACCCCTGTGGAGACTCCAGCAGAACCCCAAGTACCATGTCAGCATTGGAGAGGAAACCTCAGGTTCCGGCCTCTGCTCCAGACAAGGACTTAGGACCCGGCACTCTCAATCCACTCTAGAGAACCTGATTTCCCTGCACTGCCTCGACTGTCACCCCGAGTTTCGACTCTCACCACGGTGGCATGTGTAACAGCCCAGTGGGAAAGGCTCGAGGGAAAGCCTCAGATTCCAGTGTCAACACAATGAGAAGCCTCACACTGCTACTACAGTTTGGGAGGAAAGTGGACATGTATGTCTCCAATCGAGACGAAGCCTGACACCCCTGTGGAGACTCCAGCAGAACCCCAAGTACCATGTCAGCATTGGAGAGGAAACCTCAGGTTCCGGCCTCTGCTCCAGACAAGGACTTAGGACCCGGCACTGATTGGAGAGGAATACCGAGAGGCCCCTGGCAACTCACATGGACACTGGCCTTTCCTGAGACCTCATGAGAGGGTCCCTGAGGTCTCCATCGTAACTCGAGGGAACCTACCACAACTCGAGAAAAACCAGGAGGTTCTTCCCTCCAGGCAAGATGAGGCCCTTTGCCGCTGCGGTGTCTCGAGGGAAATCACACCTTCCCTCTTGAACCTGGAAAGCGTCCTTCACACCCTTGTAGCAAGTCAAGAAGTTCCCCGACATATTCGTCTCCACATGAGTGGAACAACGAGGGTCCCTCCACAATTCAAGAGGAGCCCCGTTTCCTTCTCATCAGTGTGAGATGAGGGTTCCTTTCACAGCTTCTTCGAGAAAGGATTCCCTGCATTCCCGTTGCAACTCAAGAGGAGGCGCTCTCCCAAAGGAAATTCGAGAGGAACTCCAAGGGTCGTGCCACCATTCCAAAAGACCCCCAAATGTCTCATTCCACTCCAGATGAAGCTGATTTCCCTGCACTGCCTCGACTGTCACCCCACATGTCGACTCACACCACGGTGGCCCCTGTGACAGCCCTGTGGGAAAGCCTTGAGGGAAAGCCACAGATCCCTTCCATGTCAGCACTGGAGAGGAAACCTCAGGTTCCGGCCTCTGCTCCAGACAAGGACTTAGGACCCGGCACTGATTGGAGAGGAATACCGAGAGGCCCCTGGCAACTCACATGGACACTGGCCTTTCCTGAGACCTCATGAGAGGGTCCCTGAGGTCTCCATCGTAACTCGAGGGAACCTACCACAACTCGAGAAAAACCAGGAGGTTCTTCCCTCCAGGCAAGATGAGGCCCTTTGCCGCTGCGGTGTCTCGAGGGAAATCACACCTTCCCTCTTGAACCTGGAAAGCGTCCTTCACACCCTTGTAGCAAGTCAAGAAGTTCCCCGACATATTCGTCTCCACATGAGTGGAACAACGAGGGTCCCTCCACAATTCAAGAGGAGCCCCGTTTCCTTCTCATCAGTGTGAGATGAGGGTTCCTTTCACAGCTTCTTCGAGAAAGGATTCCCTGCATTCCTGTTGCAACTCAAGAGGAGGCGCTCTCCCAAAGGAAATTCGAGAGGAACTCCAAGGGTCGTGCCACCATTCCAAAAGACCCCCAAATGTCTCATTCCACTCCAGATGAAGCTGATTTCCCTGCACTGCCTCGACTGTCACCCCACATGTCGACTCACACCACGGTGGCCCCTGTGACAGCCCTGTGGGAAAGCCTTGAGGGAAAGCCACAGATCCCTGTGTCAACTCGACGTCAAGCCTGACACTGCTGCTACAGCTTGGGAGGAAAGCGGACGTGCATGTCTCCACTCGAGACATGGCCTGACTTCCCTTTGGAGAATCCAGCGGCACCCCAAGATCCATGTCAGCACTGGAGAGGAAACCTCAGGTTCCGGCCTCAGCTCCAGACGAAGACTTAGGACCCAGGCCCGACTAGAGAGGAATCTTGAGAGGCCCCTCACAACTTGCATGGAAACAGGCCTTTCCTGAAGCCACAGAAGCCTGTCCCTGAGGTCCCCGTTGTAACTCGAGAGGAACCTGCCACAACTAGAGAAAAACCAGGAGATTCTCCCCTCCAGGCGAGATGAGGCCTTTTTCCGATGCGGTGACTGGAGGGAAGTCACACCTTCCTTCTTGAACCTCGAAAGGGTTCTTCACACCCTTGCTGCAAATCAAGAAGTTCCCTGACATTCCTGTTAGCACTCGAGAGGAACACCGAGGGTCCAGCCACATCTCAATTGGAGCCCCTTTCCTCCTCCTCAGCTCAAGATGAGTGTTCCTTTCCCTGTTTCATTGGGAAAAGTTTCTCAGCATCCCATCACATCTCAAGAGGAGGCCCTCTCCATAAGAAACTCAAGAGGAACTCCAGGGGTCGTGCCACCAAACAAAAGACCTGAAAATGTCTCAGTCCATTCCAGATGAACCTGATTTCCCTGCACTGCCTCGACTGTCACATTGAGTTTCGACTCACACAACGGTGGCACATGTGACAGCCCAGTGGGAAAGCCTCGAGGGAAAGCATCGGATCCCAGTGTCAACACGATGGGAAGCCTCATACTGCTACTACAGTTTGGGAGGATAGCAGACGTGTATGACTCCACTCGAGACGAAGACTGACTCCCCTGTGGAGACTCCAGAGGAACCCCAAGTACCATGTCAGCACTGGAGAGGAAACCTCAGGTTCAGGCCTCCGATCCAGACAAGGACTTAGGACCTGGCACCGACTGGAGAGGAATCCTGAGAGGCCCCTGGCAACTCGCATGGACACTGGCCTTTCCTGAGGCCTCATGAGCCGGTCCCTGAGGTCCCCATCTTAACAACGGAATAAATTGTTGCAACTTGAGAAAAACCAGAAGGTTCTCCCATCCAGGCGAGATGAGGCCTTTTTAGGCTGCAGCGTCTCAAGGGAAATCACACCTTCCCTCTTGAACCTCGAAAGCGTCCTTCACAACCTTGCTGCAAGTCAAGAAGTTCCCCGACATACTCGACTCCACTCGAGCGGAACAATGAGGGTCCCTCCACAACTCAAGAGGAGCCCCGTTTCCCCCTCCTCAAAGCAAGATGAGGGTTCCTTTCCCTGCCTAGCCGAGAAAAGAATCCCAGAGTTCCTGTCGCGTCTCAAGAGGAGGCGCTCTCCACAGGAAAGTCGAGAGGAACTCCAGGGGTCATGCAACCATTCCGAAAGACCCCCAGATGACTCATTCCTCTCCCGATGAAGCTGATTTTCCTGCACTGCCTCGACTGTCACTGAGAGTATCGACTCACACCACGGTGGCCCCTATGACAGCCCTGTGGGAAAACCTTGAGGGAAAGTGACAGATCCCTGTATCAACTCGATGGGAAGCCTCACACTGCTACTCCAGTTCGGGAGTAAAGCGGACATGCATGTCTCCACTCAAGACGAAGCTTTACTCCTCTGTGGAGACTCCAGGGGAAACCCAAGTACCATGTCAGCACTGGAGAGGAAACCTCAGGTTCTGGCCTCCAATCTAGACAAGGACTTAGGACCCGGCACCGACTGGAAAGGAATCCTGAGAGGCCCCTCGCAACTCGCATGGACACTGGCCTTTCCTGAGGCCACACGAGCGGGTCCCTGAGGTCCCCATCATAACTCGAGAGAAACCTGCCGCAACTCGAGAAAAACCAGGAGGTTCTCCCCTCCAGGCGAGATGAGGCACTTTGCCGCTGTGGCATCTCCAGGGAAATCACACCTTCCCTCTTGAACCTCGAAAGTGTCCTTCACACCCTTGCTGCAATCAAGAAGTTCCACGACATACCCGTCTCCATTTGAGCGAAAGAACGAGGGTCCCTCCACAACTCAAGAGGGGCCCCGATTCCACCTGCTTAGTGCGAGATGAGGGTTCCTTTCCTTGCTTAGTCGAGAAAGGTTTCCCGGCGTTCCCGTCGCATCACAAGAGGAGGTGCTCTCCACAGGAAAGTCGAGAGGAACTCCAGGGGTCGTGCAACCTTTCCAAAAGACCCCCAAACGACTCATTCCACTCCAGGTGAAGCTGATTTCAATGCACTGCCTCTACTGTCACCCCGAGTATTGACTCACACCACAGTGGCCCCTGTGACAGCCCTATGGGTAAGCCTTGAGGGAAAGCACAGATCCCTGTGTCAACGGGAAGCATGACACTGCTGCTACAGCTCGGGAGGAAAGAGGACGTGCATGTCTCCCCTCGAGACATGGCCTGACTTCCCTTTGAAGAATCCAGCGTAACCCCAAGATCCATGTCAGCACTGCAGAGGAAACCTCAGTTTCCGGCCTCCACTCCAGATGAGGACTTAGGACCCAACACTGATTGGAGAGCAATACCGAGAGGCCCCTTGCAATTAGCATGGAGATGGGCCTTTCCTGAGGCCACACGAGCGGGTCCCTGAGGTCCCAGTTGTAACTCGAGAGGAACATGCTCCAACTCGAGAAAAACCAGGAGTTTCTCCCTTCCAAGCGAGATGAGGCCCTTTTCCGCTGCATCCTCTCCAGGGAAATCACACCTTCACTCTTGAAACTCCAAAGGGTCCTTCATTCCCTTGCTGCAAATTAAAAAGTTCCCCAACATACCCATCTCCACTCGAGAGGAACACCGAGGGTCCTGCCACAACTCAATTGGAGCCCCTTTCCCCCTCCTCAGCTCAAGATGAAGGTCCCTTTCCCTGTTTCGTCAGGAAAGGATTCCAGGTGTTCCCCTCGCATCTCAAGAGGAGGCACTCTCCACAGGTAAGTCGAGAGGAACTCCAGCAGTAGTGTCACCAAACCATAAGATGCGCAAATGTCTCAGTCGAATCCAGATAAACCTGATTTCCCTGCAGTACCTCGAATGTCACCCCGTGTATCGACTCACACCACGGTCGCACGTGTGACAGACCTGTGGGAAAGTGGGAGGAAAGAGGACGTGCATGTCTCCCCTCGAGACATGGCCTGACTTCCCTTTGAAGAATCCAGCGTAACCCCAAGATCCATGTCAGCACTGCAGAGGAAACCTCAGTTTCCGGCCTCCACTCCAGATGAGGACTTAGGACCCAACACTGATTGGAGAGCAATACCGAGAGGCCCCTTGCAATTAGCATGGAGATGGGCCTTTCCTGAGGCCACACGAGCGGGTCCCTGAGGTCCCAGTTGTAACTCGAGAGGAACATGCTCCAACTCGAGAAAAACCAGGAGTTTCTCCCTTCCAGGCGAGATGAGGCCCTTTTCCGCTGCAGCCTCTCCAGGGAAATCACACCTTCACTCTTGAAACTCCAAAGGGTCCTTCATTCCCTTGCTGCAAATTAAAAAGTTCCCCAACATACCCATCTCCACTCGAGAGGAACACCGAGGGTCCTGCCACAACTCAATTGGAGCCCCTTTCCCCCTCCTCAGCTCAAGATGAAGGTCCCTTTCCCTGTTTCGTCAGGAAAGGATTCCAGGTGTTCCCCTCGCATCTCAAGAGGAGGCACTCTCCACAGGTAAGTCGAGAGGAACTCCAGCAGTAGTGTCACCAAACCATAAGATGCGCAAATGTCTCAGTCGAATCCAGATAAACCTGATTTCCCTGCAGTACCTCGAATGTCACCCCGTGTATCGACTCACACCACGGTCGCACGTGTGACAGACCTGTGGGAAAGCCTCGAGGGAAAGCCTCAGATCCCAGTGTCAACTCGATGGGAAGCCTCACACTGCTACTACAGCTTGGGAGGAAAGCGGACATGCATGTCTCCAATCGAGACGAGTCCTGACTCCCATTGGAGACTCCAGAGGAACCCCAAGTACCATGTCAGCACTGGAGAGGAAGCCTCAGATTCCGGCCTCCGATACAGACAAGAACTTAGGACTCAGCATCGACTGTAGAAGAATCCCGAGAGGCCCCTCGCAACTCACATGGACACTGGCCTTTCCTGAGGCCACAAGAGCGGGTCCCTGAAGTCCCCATTGTAACTCGAGAGGAACCTGACGCAACTAGAGAAAAACCAGGAGGTTCTCGCCTCCAGGCGAGATGAGGCCCTTTTCTGCTGTGGCGTCTCGAGGGAAATCACACGTTTCCATTTGAACCTCGAAAGGGTCCTTCATACCCTTGCTGCAACTCAAGAATTTCCCCGACATACCCGTCTCCACTAGAGAGGAACACCGAGGGTCCAGCCACAACTCAATTGGAGCCCCTTACCCCCTCCTCAGCTCAAGATGAGGGTTCCTTTCCCTGTTTCATTGGGAAAGGTTTCCCAGCATTCCTTTCGCATCTTAAGAGGAAGCGCTCTCCACATGAAACTCGAGAGGAACTACAGGGGTCGTGCCACCAAAGCAAAAGACCCACAAATTTCTCAGTCCACTCCAGATGAACCTGATTTCCCTGCATTGCGTCGACTGTCACCCCGAGTTGCGACTCACACCACGGTGGCACATGTGACAGCCCAGTGGGAAAGCCTTGAGGGAAAGCCTCAGAACTCAGTGTCAACTCGATGGGAAGCCTCACACTGCTGCTACAGCTCGGGAGGAAAGTGGACGTGCATGTCTCTACTCGAGACACGGTCTGACTCCCCTTTGGAGAATCCAGTGGAACCCCAAGATTCATGTCAGCACTGGAGAGGAAACCTCAGGTTGCAGCCTCGGCTCCTGATGAGGACTTAGGACATGGCACTGACTGGAGAGAAATCTTGAGATTCCCCTTGCAACTCGCATGGAGACTGGCCTTTCCTGAGGCCACACGAGTGGGTCCCTGAGGTCCCTGTTGTAACTCGAGAGGAACCTACCAGAACTCGAGAAAAACAAGAAGCTTCTCCCCTCCAGGTGAGATGAGGCCCTTTTGAGCTGCGGCATCCCGAGGGAAATCATACCTTCACTCTTGAACCTAGAAAGGGTCCTTCACACCCTTGCTGCAACATAGAAATTCCTCGACATACCCATCTCCACTCAAGAGGAACACGGAGGGTCCAACCACAACTCAATTTGAGCCCGTTTCCCCCTCAGCTCACGACAAGGGTTCCTTTCCCTGTTTCGTCAGGAAAGGTTTCCCAGCGTTCCCATCATATCTCAAGAGGAGGCGCTCTCCACGAGGAACTCCAGGGGTCGTGCCACCAAACTAAAAGCCCTGCAAATGTCTCAGTCGAATCCAGATGAACCTGATTTCCCTGCACTGCCTCGAATGTCACCCCGAATTTCGAGTCACACCACGGTGGCAAGTGTGACAGCCCTGTGGGAAAGCCTCAAGGGAAAGCCTCAGATCCCAGTGTCAACTTGATGGGAAGACTCACACTGCTGCTACAGTTCGGAAGGAAAGTGGACATGCATGTTTCCCTTTGAGACGAAGCCTGACTCCCCTGTGGAGACTCCAGAGGAACCCCAAGTACCATGTCAGCACTGAAGAGGAAATCTCAGGTTCTGCCCTTCATCCCAGACAAGGAGTTAGGACCCAGCACCGACTGGAGATTAATCTTGAGAGGCCCCTCACAACTCGCATGGACACTGGCCTTTCCTGAGGCCACACGAGCATGTCCCTGAGGTTCCCATCGTAACTCGAGAAGAAACTGCCTCAACTTGAGAAAAACCAGGAGATTCTCCCTTCCAGGCGAGATGAGGCCCTTTTCTGCTGCGGCATCTCGAGGGAAATCACACCTTCCCTCTTGAATCTCAAAAGGGTCCTTCACACCCTTTCTGCAACTCAAGAAGTTCTGTGAAATACCCATATCCCCTCGAGAGGAACACTGAGGGTCCCACTACAACTCAATTGGAGCCCCTTTCCCCCTCCTCAGCTCAAGATGAGGGTTCCATTCCCTGTTTCATCGGAAAAGGTTTCAAGGCATTCCTGTCGCATCTCAAGAGGAGGCGCTCTCCACATGAAAGTCGAGAGGAACTTCAGGGGTCGTGTCATTAAACCAAAAGATGAGCAAATGTCTCAGTCCATTCCAGATGAACCTGATTTCCCTGCAGTGCCTCGAATGTTACCCCATGTATCAACTCACACCACGGTCGCACGAGTGACGGCCCTGTGGGAAAGCCTCAAGGTAAAGCCTCAGATTCCAGTGTCAACTCAATGGGAAGCCTCACACTGATACTACAGCTCTGGAGGAACGCAGACATGCATGTCACCACTCGTGACGAGGCCTGACTCTCCTGTGGAGACTCCCTAGGAACACCAAGAACGAATTCAGCACTGAAGAGGAAACCTCAGGTTGCGGCCTCCGCTTCAGACAAGGACTTAGGACCCGGTACCAACTGGAGAGGAATCCCAAGAGGCACCTCGCAATTCGCATGGAGACTGGCCTTTTCTGAGGCTTCAAGAACGGGTCCCTGAGGTCCCCGTCGTAACTCGAGAGGAGCCTGCCTCAACTCGAGAAAAACCAGGAGGTTCTCTCCTCCAGGCGAACTGAGGCCCTTTTCCGCTGCGTCATCTTGAGGGACATCACACCTTCCCTCTTGAACCTCAGAAGCGTCCTTCATACCCTTGCTACAAGTCATGATCCGCAACTTGAGAAAAACCAGGAGATTCTCCCTTCCAGGCGAGATGAGGCCCTTTTCTGCTGCGGCATCTCGAGGGAAATCACACCTTCCCTCTTGAATCTCAAAAGGGTCCTTCACACCCTTTCTGCAACTCAAGAAGTTCTGTGAAATACCCATATCCCCTCGAGAGGAACACTGAGGGTCCCACTACAACTCAATTGGAGCCCCTTTCCCCCTCCTCAGCTCAAGATGAGGGTTCCATTCCCTGTTTCATCGGAAAAGGTTTCAAGGCATTCCTGTCGCATCTCAAGAGGAGGCGCTCTCCACATGAAAGTCGAGAGGAACTTCAGGGGTCGTGTCATTAAACCAAAAGATGAGCAAATGTCTCAGTCCATTCCAGATGAACCTGATTTCCCTGCAGTGCCTCGAATGTTACCCCATGTATCAACTCACACCACGGTCGCACGAGTGACGGCCCTGTGGGAAAGCCTCAAGGTAAAGCCTCAGATTCCAGTGTCAACTCAATGGGAAGCCTCACACTGATACTACAGCTCTGGAGGAACGCAGACATGCATGTCACCACTCGTGACGAGGCCTGACTCTCCTGTGGAGACTCCCTAGGAACACCAAGAACGAATTCAGCACTGAAGAGGAAACCTCAGGTTGCGGCCTCCGCTTCAGACAAGGACTTAGGACCCGGTACCAACTGGAGAGGAATCCCAAGAGGCACCTCGCAATTCGCATGGAGACTGGCCTTTTCTGAGGCTTCAAGAACGGGTCCCTGAGGTCCCCGTCGTAACTCGAGAGGAGCCTGCCTCAACTCGAGAAAAACCAGGAGGTTCTCTCCTCCAGGCGAACTGAGGCCCTTTTCCGCTGCGTCATCTTGAGGGACATCACACCTTCCCTCTTGAACCTCAGAAGCGTCCTTCATACCCTTGCTACAAGTCATGAAGTTCCCTGACATAACCGTCTCCACTCGAGTGGAACAACGAGGGTCCATCCACAACTTAAAAGGAGCCCCGTTTCCCCATCCTCAGTGCGAGATGAGGGTTCCTTTCCTTGCTTCGTCAAGAAAGGATTCCCGGCGTTCCCGTCGCATTTCAAGAGGAGGCGCTCTCCACAGGAAAATCGAGAGGAACTCCAGGGGTCGTGTCACCAAACCAAAAGACGCACAAATGTCTCAGTTGAATCCAGATGAACCTGATTTCCCTTCACTGCCTCTACTGTCACCCCGAGTTGCGACTCACACCATGGTGGCATGTGTGACAGCCCAGTGGGAAAGCCTGGAGGGAAAGCCTCAGATCCCAGTGTCAACTCGATGAGAAGCCTGACATGCTACTACAGTTCTGGAGGAAAGCAGACATGCATGTCTCCATTCGAGACGAAGACTGACTCCCCTGTGGAAACTCCAGCGGAACCCCAAGTACCATGTCAGCACTGGAGAGGAAACCTCAGGTTCCGGCCTCCACTCCAGACAAGGACTTAGGACCTGGCATCGACTGGAGATTAATCTTGAGAGGCCCCTCACAACTCACATGGAAACTGGCCTTTCCTGAGGCCACAAGAGCGGGTCCCTGAGGTCCCCATCGTAACTCGAGAAGAAACTGCCGCAACTCGAGAAAAACCAGGAGGTTCTCCCATCCAGGCGAGATGAGGCCCTTTTCTGTTTCGGCATTGTGAGGGAAATCACACCTTCCCTCTTGAACCTCGAAAGGGTCCTTCACATCCTTGCTGCAATTCAAGAAGTTACCTGACATACCCATTTCCACTCAAGAGGAACACCGAGGGTCCCACCACAACTCAGTTGGAGCCACTTTTCCACTCCTCAGCTCAAGATGAGGGTTGCTTTCCCTGTTTGGTCCGCATAGGATTCCCTGGCGTTCCTGTTGCATATCAAGAGGAGGCGCTCCCCACAGGAAAGTCAAGAGGAACCCCAGGGGTCGTGCCACCAAACCAAAAGACATGGAAATATTTCAGTCGAATCCAGATGAACCTGATTTCCCTGCAGTGCCTCAAAAGTCACCCCGTGTATCTACTCACACCATGGTCGTACGTGTGACAGCCCTGTGGGAAAGCCTCGAGGGAAAGCCTCAGATCTCTGTGTCATCTTGGTGGGAAGCCTGACACTGCTGCTACAGCTCGGGTGGAAAGCGGACGTGTATGTCTCCACTCGAGACATGGCCTGAGTCCCCTTTGGAGAATCCAGCGGAACTCCAAGATCCATGTCAGCAATGGAGAGGAAACCTTAGGTTCCGGCCTCAAATCCAGATGAGGACTTAGGACCCGGCACCGACTGCAGAGGAATCTTGAGAGTCCCCTGGCAGCTCGCATCGAGACTGGCCTTTCCTGAGGCCACACGAGTGGGTCCCTCAAGTCCCCCTTGTAACTCAAGAGGAACCTATGGCAACTCGAGAAAAACCAGGAGGTTCTCCCCTCCAGGCAAGATGAGGTCCTGTACAGCTGCGGAGTCTAGAGGGAAATCATACCCTCACTCTTGAACCTAGAAAGGGTCCTTCACACACTTGCTGCAGCTCAAGAAGTTCCCCAACATACCCGTCTCCACTCGAGAGGAACACCGAGGGTCCAGCCACAACTCAATTGGAGCCCCTTTCCCCTCCTCAGCTCAAGATGAGGGTTCCTTTCCCTGTTTCATCGGGAAAGGTTTCCCAGTGTTCCCATCGCAACTCAAGAGGAGCTGCTCTCCACATGAAACTCAAGAGGAACTCCATGGGTCGTGCCACTAAACCAAAAGACCCACAAATGTCTCAGTCCACTCCAGATTAACCTGATTACCCTGCACAGCCTCGACTGTCACCCCGAGTTTCGACTCACACACGGTGGCACGTGTGACAGCCCAGTGGGAAAGCCTCAAGGGAAAGCCTCAGATGCCAGTGTCAACTCGATGGGAAGCCTCACACTGCTACTACAGTATGCGAGGAAAGCGGACATGCATGTCTCCATTTGAGACGAAGCCTGACTCCCTTGTGGAGGCTACAGAGGAACCCCAAATACCGTGTCAGCACTGGAGAGGAAACCTCAGGTTCCAGCCTCGGCTCCAGACGAGAACTTAGAACTCGGCACCGATTGGAGAGGAATCTTGAGAGTCCCCTTGCAACTCGCCTGGAGACTGGCCTTTCCTGAGGCCACAGGAGCGCATCCCTGAGGTCCCCGTTGTAACTCGAGAGGAAACTGCAACAACTCGAGAAAAACCAGGAGGTTCTCCCATCGAGGCGATATGAGGCCCTTTTCTGCTGTGGCATCTCAAGGAAATCACACCTTCTCTCTTGAACCTAGAAAGGGTTCTTCACACCCTTGCTGCAACTCAAGAAGTTCCCCGACATACCCATCTCCACTCGAGAGGAACACTGAGGGTCCCGCCACAATTCAATTGAAGCCGCTTTCCCCGCCACAGCTCAAGATGAGGGTTCCTTTCCCTGTTTCGTTGGGAAAGGATTCCTGGCATTCCTGTAGCATCTCAAGAGGAGGCTCTCTCCACAGGAAAGTCAAAGGAACTCCAGGGGTCGTGTCACCAAACCAAAAGACGCGCAAAAATTTCAGTCGACTCCAGATGAACCTGATTTCCCTGCAGTGCCTCGAATGTCACTCCGTATATCGACTCACACCACGGTTGCACATGTGACAGCCCTGTGGGAAAGCCTCGAGGGATAGCTTCAGATCCCAGTTTCAACTCGATCGGAAGCCTCACACTGCTACAACAGCTCGGGAGGAAAGTGAACATGGATTTCTCCACTCGAGACGAGGCCTGACTCCCCTTTGGAGACTCCAGAGGAACCCCAAGATCCATGTCAGCACTGGAGAGGAAACCTCAGGTTCCGGCCTAGCCTTCAGAAGAGGACTTAGGACCTGGAACCGACTGGAGAGGAATCTTGAGAGGCCCCTTGCAATTTGCATAGAAAGTGGCCTTTCCTGAGGCCCGAAGAGCGGGACCCTGAGGTCCCCGTCGTAACTCGAGGGGAACCTGCCACAACTCGAGAAAAACCAGGAGTACTCCCATCCAGGCGAGATGAGGCCCTTTTCTACTGCGGTGTCTCAAGGGAAATCACACCTTCCCACTTGAACCTCAAAAGAGTCCTTCACACCCTTGCTACAACACAAGAATTTCCCCGACATAACCATCTCCACTCGAGAGGAACACCGAGGGTCCCGGCACAACTCAATTGGAGCCCCTTTCCCCCTCCTCAGCTCAATATGAGGGTTTCTTTCCCTGTTTCATCGGGAAAGGGTTCCCAGCATTCCTGTCACATCTCAAGAGGAGGCCCTC
Source organism: Oreotragus oreotragus (assembly GCA_006410675.1). Lineage (NCBI taxonomy): Eukaryota > Metazoa > Chordata > Mammalia > Artiodactyla > Bovidae > Oreotragus > Oreotragus oreotragus. The sequence continues at coordinate 80,089 of SJYX01022329.1, read as the reverse complement.
TCCACCTGAATCTCGAGAGGAACTCCAGGGGTCGTGTCAGCAAACCAAAAGATGCGCAAATGTCTCAGTCGAATCCAGATGAACCTGATTTCCCTGCAGTGTCTCGAATGTCACCCTGTGTATCAACTCACACCATGGTCACTCGTGTGACAGCCCTGTGGGAAAGCCTTGAGGGAAAGCCTCAGAACCCAGTGTCAACTCGATGGGAAGCCTCACACTGCTACTACAGCTTGGGAGGAAAGCGGACATATATGTCTCCACTCGAGACAAGGCCTGACTCCCCTGTGGAGACTCCAGAGGAACCCCAAGTACCATGTCAGCACTGGAGATGAAACCTCCTGTTCCGGCGTCCGCTCCAGACAAGGACTTCGGACCCGGCACCGAATGGAGAGGAATCCCGAGAGGGCCTTCACAACTCGCATGGACACTGGCCTTTCCTGAGGCCTCTTGAGCGGTTCCCCGAGGTCCCCATCGTAACACGAAAGGAACCTGCCACCATTTGAGAAAAACCAGGAGGTTCTCCCTTCCAGGCAAGATGAGGCTCTTTTCCGCTGTGACATCTCAAGGGAAACTACACCTTCATTCTTGAATCTCGACAAGTTCCTTCACACCCTTGCCTCAGCTCAAGAAGTTCTCCGACATACCAGTCTCTACTCGAGCGGAACACTGAGGGTCCCTCCACAACTCAGCAGGAGCCCCTTTTCCCCCTCCTCAGCTCGAGATGAGGGTTCCTTTCCCTGCTTCGTCAGGAAAGGATTCCCGGTATTCCTGTCGCATCTCAATAGGTGGCGCTCACCACAGGAAAGTCGAAAGGAACTCCAGGGGTGGTGCCACCATTCCGAAAGACCCCAAATGTCTCAGTCCACTCAAGATGAACCTGATTTCCCTGTACTCCCTCGACTGTCACCCCGATTATCAACTCACAGCACGGGGGCACATGTGACAGCCCTGTGGGAAAGCCTCGAGGGAAAGCCACAGATCCCTGTGTCAACTTGACGGGAAGCCTGACACTGCTGCTACAGCTCGGGAGGAAAGCAGACGTGCACGTCTCAACTCGATTCTAGGAATTACTCCCCTGTGGTTACTCTGGAGGAACTCCAAGGTCCATGTCAGCTCTGAAGAGGAAACTTCTGGTTCCGGTCTCTGCTCCAGTCGAGGACTTAGGACCTGGCAACAACTGGAGAGGAATCCTGAGAGGCCCCTCGCAACTCGCATGGAGACTGGCCTTTCCTGAGGCCACACGTGCAGGTCCCTGAGGTCCCCATCGTAACTCGAGAGGAACCTGCTGCAACTAGAGAAAAACCAGGAGATTCTTCCCTCCAGGCGAGATGAGGCCCTTTTTCGCTGCTGTGTCTCGAGTGAAATCACACCTTCTCTCTTGATCCTCGAATGGGACTTTCACAACATTACTGCAACTCAAGAAGTTCCCCAATATAATCGTCTCCACTCAAGTGGAACACCGAGGGTCCCGCCACAATTCAAGAGGAGCCTATTTCGGCCTCCTCAGCTTGAGATGAGGGTTCCTTTTCCTGCTTCGTCGGGAAAGGATTCCCGGCATTCCTGTCGCATCTCAAGAGGAGGCGCTCTCCAAAGTAACGTCAAGAGGAACTCCAGGGGTTGTGCCACCATTTCAAAAGACCCCCAAATATCTCAGTCCACTTCAGATGAACCTGATTTCCCTACACTGCCTCGACTGTCACCCCGAGTATCAACTCACACCATGGTAGCACGTGTGACAGCCCCGTGAGAAAGCCTCAAGGGAAAGCCACAGATCCCTATGTCAACTCGACGGTAAGCTTGACACTGCTGCTTCAGCTCGGGAGGAAACTGGACAAGCCTGTTTCCACTCGCGACGAATCCTGACTCCCCTGTGGAGACGCCAGAGGTACCCCAAGGTCCATGTCAGCACCGAGAATAATGACAGGTTTCGGCCCAGGATCCAGACGAGGATTTACCACCCGGCACAGACTGGAGATGAATCCTGAGAGGCTCCTCACAACTCGCATGGAGACTGGCCTTACCTGAGGCCACACGAGCGGTCCCTGAGGTCCCCGTTGTAACTCGAGAGGAACCTGCCTCAACTCGAGAAAAACCAGGAGGTCCTCCCCTCCAGGCGAGATGAGGCCCTTTTCCACTGTGGTGTCTCGAGGGAAATCACACCTTCCCTCTTGAACCTAGAAAGGGTGTTCACACCCTTGATGCAACTCAAGAAGTTCCACGACATACCCATCTCCACTCAAGAGGAAACACCGAGGGTCCCGCCACAACTCAATTGGAGCCCCTTTCACCCCTTCAGCTCAAGATGAGGGTTCCTTTCCCTGTTTCATCAAGAAAGGATTCCCGGCATTCCCGTCGCATCTTAAGCGGAAGCGCTCTCCACAGGAAAGTCGAGAGGAACTTAAAGGTCGTGCCACAAAAACAAAAGATCCCTAAATACCTCAGTCCACTCCAGATGTACCTGATGTTCTGAACTGCCTCGACTGTCACCAGAGTACCGATTCACTCCACGGTGGCCCGTGTGACAGACCTGTGGGAAAATCGAGGGAAAGCCACAGATCCCAGTTTGAACTCGATGGGAAGCCTGACACTGCTGGTACAACTCGGGAGGAAGCCGGACATACATGTCTCCCCTCGAGACAAGGCCTGACTTCCCTGTGGAGACTCCAGAGGAACTCCAAGTACCATCTCAGCACTGGAGAGGAAACCTCAGATTCCAGCCTCCACTCCATACAAGGAGTTAGGACCCGGCACCAACTGGAGAGGAATCTTGAGAGGCCCCTTGCAACTCACATGGACACTGGACTTTCCTGAGGCCTCATGAGCGGGTCCCTGAGGTCCCCATTGTAGCTCGAGAGGAACCTGCCGCAAGTCGACAAAAACCAAGAGTTTCTCCCCTCCAGGCGAGATAAGGCCCTTTTCCACTCTGGCATCTGGAGGGAAATCACGCCTTCCCTCTTGAACCTCGAAAGCGTCCTTCACACCCTTGCTGCAAGTCAAGAAGTTCCCCGACATACCCATCTTCACTTGAGTGGAACAACGAGGGTCTGTGCACTACTCAAGAGGAGCCCCATTTCCCCCTCCTCAGTGCGAGATGAAGGTCCTTTCCCTGCTTCTTCGAGAAAGGATTCCCGGAGTTCCCGTCACATTTCAAGAGGAGGCACTCTCCACAGGAAAGTCGACAGGAACTCCAGGGGTCATGCCACCATTCCAAAAGACCCCCAAATGACTCATTCCATTTCAGATGAAGCTGATTTCCCTGCACTGCCTCGACTGTCACCCAAATATCGACTCACACCATGGTGGTCTGTTATAGCCCTGTGGGAAAGCCTTGAGGGAAAGCCACAGATCTCTATGTCAACTCGACAGGAAGCCTGACACTGCTGCTACAGCTCGGGAGGAAAGCGGACGTACATGTCTCCACTCGAGACATAGCCTGACGCCCCTTTGGAGAATTCAGCGGAACCCCAAGATCCATATCAGCACTGGAGAGGAAACCTCAGGTTCCAGCCTCGGCTATAGACAAAGATTTAGGACCCGGCACCGACTGGAGAGGAATCTTGAGAGTCCCCTCGCAACTCACATGGAGACTGGCCTTTCCTGAGGCCACATGAGCGGGTCCCTGAGGGCTGCGTTGTAACTCGAGAGGAACCTGATGCAACTAGAGAAAAACCAGAAGGTTCTCCCCTCCAGGCGAGATGAGGCCCTTTTATGCTGTGGCGTCTTGAGGGAAATCACACCTTCCCACTTGAACCTCGAAAGGGTCCTTCACACCCTTGCTGCAACTCAAGAAGACCCCCGACATACCCATCTCCACTCAAGAGGAACACTGAAGGTCCTGCCACAACTCAATTGGAACCCCTTTTCCCCTCCTCAGCTCAAGATGAGGGTTCCTTTCCCTCTTTCGTCGGGAAATGATTCCAGGTGTTCCCCTCGCATCTCAAGAGGAGGCGCTCTCCACAGGAAACTCGAGAGGAACTCCAGGGGTTGTGTCACCAAACCAAAAGACGCACAAATGTTTCAGTTGAATCCAGATGAACCTGATTTCCCTGCAGTGCCTCGAACATCAACCCGTGTATCAACTCACACCACAGTCACATGTTTGACATCCCTGTGGGAAATCTCCAGGGGTCATGCCACCATTCCAAAAGACCCCCAAATGACTCATTCCATTTCAGATGAAGCTGATTTCCCTGCACTGCCTCGACTGTCACCCAAATATCGACTCACACCATGGTGGTCTGTTATAGCCCTGTGGGAAAGCCTTGAGGGAAAGCCACAGATCTCTATGTCAACTCGACAGGAAGCCTGACACTGCTGCTACAGCTCGGGAGGAAAGCGGACGTACATGTCTCCACTCGAGACATAGCCTGACGCCCCTTTGGAGAATTCAGCGGAACCCCAAGATCCATATCAGCACTGGAGAGGAAACCTCAGGTTCCAGCCTCGGCTATAGACAAAGATTTAGGACCCGGCACCGACTGGAGAGGAATCTTGAGAGTCCCCTCGCAACTCACATGGAGACTGGCCTTTCCTGAGGCCACATGAGCGGGTCCCTGAGGGCTGCGTTGTAACTCGAGAGGAACCTGATGCAACTAGAGAAAAACCAGAAGGTTCTCCCCTCCAGGCGAGATGAGGCCCTTTTATGCTGTGGCGTCTTGAGGGAAATCACACCTTCCCACTTGAACCTCGAAAGGGTCCTTCACACCCTTGCTGCAACTCAAGAAGACCCCCGACATACCCATCTCCACTCAAGAGGAACACTGAAGGTCCTGCCACAACTCAATTGGAACCCCTTTTCCCCTCCTCAGCTCAAGATGAGGGTTCCTTTCCCTCTTTCATCGGGAAATGATTCCAGGTGTTCCCCTCGCATCTCAAGAGGAGGCGCTCTCCACAGGAAACTCGAGAGTAACTCCAGGGGTCGTGTCACCAAACCAAAAGACGCACAAATGTCTCAGTTGAATCCAGATGAACCTGATTTCCCTGCAGTGCCTCGAACATCACCCCGTGTATCAACTCACACCACAGTCACATGTTTGACATCCCTGTGGGAAAGCCTTGAGGGAAAGCCTCAGATCCCAGTGTCGACTCGATGGGAAGACTGACACTGCTACTACAGCTCGGGAGGAAAGCGAACATGCATGTCTCCACACGAGACGAGGCCTGACTCCCCTTTGGAGACTCCAGAGGGTCCCCAAGAACCATGTCAGCACTGGAGAGGAAAACTCAGGTTCTGGCCTCTGCTCCAGACAAGGACTAAGAACCTGGCACCGACTGGAGAGGAATCCTGAGAGGCCCCTCGCAACTTGCAAGGACACTGGTCTTTCCTGAGGCCTCATGAGCTGGTCCCTGAGGTCCCCATCGTAACTCGAGAAGAAACTGCCACAACATGAGAAAAACCAGGAGGTTCTCCTATCCAGGCAAGATGAGGCCCTTTTCTACTGCAGTATCTTGAGGGAAATCACAACTGCCCTCTTGAACCACGAAAGGGTCCTTCACACCCTTGCTGCAACTCAAGAAGATCCCCAATATACCCATTTCCACTTGAGAGGAACAATGAGGGTCCCGCCACAACTCAGTTGGAGCCCCTTTCTCTCTTCTCAGCTCAAGATGAGGATTCCTTTCCCTTTTTCTTCGGGAAAGGTTTTCAAGCGTTCCCGTCGCATCTGAAGAGGAGGCGCTCCCCACACGAAACTCGAGAGGAACTCCAGGGGTCATGCCATCAAACTCAAACACCCTCAAATATCTCTGTCCATTCCAGATGAACGTGATTTCTCTGCACTGCCTCGACTGTCACCCCGAGTTTCGACTCACATCACGGTGGCACGTGTGACAGCCCAGTGGGAAAGCCTCAGATCCCAGTGTCACCTCGATGAAAAGCCTCACACTGCTACTACAGTTTGGGAGGAAAGCGGACATGCGTGTCTCCACTCGAGACAAAGCGTGACTCCCCTGTGGAGACTTCAGAGGTATCCCAAGTACCATATCAGCACTGGAGAGGAAACGTCAGGTTCCAGCCTCCACTCCAGACAAGGAGTTAGAACCCGGCAACGACTGGAGAGAAATCTTGAGAGTCCCCTCGCAACTCGCATGGATACTGGCCTTTCCTGAGGCCACACAAGTGGGTCCCTGAGATCCCCTTCTTAACTCGAGAAGAAACTGTCGCAACTCGAGAAAAACCAGGAGGTTCTCCCATGCAGGCGAGATGAGGTCCTTGTCTGCTGCGGCGTTTCGACAGAAATCACACCTTCCCTCTTGAACCCTGAAAGGGTCCTTCACACCCTTGCTGCAATTCAAGAAGTTCCCCGACATACCCATCTCAACTCGAGAGGAACACCGAGGGTCCTGCAACAATTCAGTTGGAGCCCCTTTCCCCCTCGTCAGCTCAAGATGAGTGTTCCTTTCCATGTTTCATTGGAAAAGGATATCCAGTGTTCCTGTCACATCTCAAGAGGTGGCACTCTGCACAGGAAAGTCGAGAGGAACTCCAGGGGTGGTGACACCATTCCTAAAAAACACCAAATGACTCATTCCACTCCAGATGAAGCTGATTTCCCTGCACTATCACCCCGAGTATCAACTCACACCACAGTGGCCCCTGTGATAGCCCTGTGGGAAAGCCTTGAGACAAACTCACAGATCCTTGTGTCAAATCGACGAGAAGCTTGACATGCTGCTACAGCTCGAGAGCAAAGCAGATGTGCATGTCTCCACTCGAGTCGAGGCCTGAAACCCCTGTGGAGACTCCAGATGAACCCCAAGTACCATTTCAACACTGGAGGAGAAACCGCAGGTTCCCTGCCTCCGCTCCAGACAAGCACTTAGGACCCGGCACCGACTGGAGAGAAATCCCGAGAGGCCCCTCACAACTCACATGGACACTGGCCTTTCCTTAGGCCTCATGAGCGAATCCCTGAGGTCCCTGTCATAGCTCGAGAGGAACCTGCCGCAACTCGAGAAAAACCAGGAGGTTCTCCCCTCCAGGCGAGATGAGGCCATTTTCCACTGTGGTGTCTCGAGGCAAATCACACCTTCCCTCTTGAACCTTGAAAGCGTCCTTCACACCCTTGCTGCAAGTCAAGAAGTTCCCTGACATACCCGTCTCCACTCGAGCAGAACAACGAGGGTCCCTCCACAACTCAAGAGGAGCCCCGTTTCCCCCTCCTCAGTGCGAGATGAGGGTTCCTTTCCCTGCTTCGTAGAAAAGGATTCCCGGCATTCCCGTCGCATCTCAAGAGGAGGCGCTCTCCACATGAAAGTCGAGAGGAACTCCAGGGGTTCCAAAAAAGACCGCCAAATGACTCATTCCACTCCAGAGAAGCTGAATTCCCAGCACTGCCTCAACTGTCACTCCGAGTATAGACTCACACCAAGGTGGCACGTGTGACAGCCCTGTGGGAAAGCCTTGAGGGAAAGCCAGAGATCCCTGTGTCAACTCGATGGGAAGCCTGACACTGCTGCTACAGCTCGGGAGGAAAGTGGACGTGAATGTCTCCACTCGAGACATGACCTGACTCCCCTTTGGAGAATCCAGCAAAACCCCAAGATCCATGTCAGCACTGGAGAGGAAACCTCAGGTTCCGACATTGACTCCACACAATGACTTAGGACCGGGCACCGTTTGGAGAGGAATCTTGAGAGTCCCCTCGCAACTTGCATGGAGACTGTCCTTTCCTGAGGACTCATGAGAGGTCCCTGAGGTCCCCGTCGTAACTCGAGAAGAACCTGCCGCAACTCGAGAAAAACCAGGAGGTTCTCCCTTCCAGGCGAGATGAGGCCCTTTTCCGCTGCAGTGTCTCGAGTGAAATCACACCTTCACTCTTGAACCTAGAAAGGGTCTTTTACACCCTTGCTGCAACTTAAGAAGTTCCCCAACATACCCGTCTCCACTTGAGAGGAACACCGAGGGTCCCGCCACAACTTAACTGGAGCCCCTTTCCCCCTCCTCAGCTCAAGATGAGGGTTCCTTTCCCTGTTACATCGGGAAAGGCTTCCAAGAGTTCCCATCGCATCTCAAGAGGAGGCGCTCTCCACATGAAACTCGAGAGGAACTCCTGGGTTTGTGCCACCAAACCAAAAGACCTGCAAATGTCTCAGTCCACTCCAGATGAACCTGATTTCCCTGCACTGCCTCGACTGTCACCCCGAGTTTCAACTCACACCATGGTGGCACATGTGACAGCCCAGTGGGAAAGCCTCGAGGGAAAGCATCAGATCCCAGGGTCAACTCGATGGGAAGCCTCACACTGCTGCTACAGCTTGGGAGGAAAGCAGACATGCATGTCTCCACTCAAAACATGGCCTGATGCCACTTTGGAGAATCCAGCGGAACCCCAAGTATCACGTCAGCACTGGAGAGGAAACCGCAGGTTCCGGCCTTGGCTCCAAACAAGGAGCTAAGATCCTGCACCGACTGGAGAGGAATCCCTAGAGGCCCCGTGCAATTCGCATGGACACTGGCCTTTTCTGACGCCTCATGAGCGGGTCCCTGAGGTCCCCGTCGTAACACAAGAGGAACGTGCCGCAACTCAAGAAAAACCAGAAGGTTCTCCTATCCAGGCGAGATGAGGCCCTTTTCTGCTATGGCGTCATTGAGGGAAATCACACCTTCCCTCTTGAACCTCGAAAGTGTCCTTCACACCCTTGCTGCAACTCAAGAAGTTCCCCGACATTCCCATCTCCACTCGAGAGGAACACTGAGCGTCCTGCCACAACTCAATTGGAGCCCCTTTCCACCTCCTCAGCTCAAGATGAGGGTTCCTTTCCCTGTTTCGTTGGGAAAGGATTTCACGCGTTCCCATCGAATCTCAAGTGGAGGCGCTCTCCACAGGAAAGTCGAGAGGAACTCCAGGGGTCGTGTCACCAAAAGATGCACAAATGTCTCACTCGAATCCAAATGAACTTGATTTCCCTACAGTCCCTCGAATGTCACCCCTTGTATCGACTCACACCACAGTCTCACGTGACAGCCCTGTGGGAAAGCATCGAGGGAAAGCCTCAGATCCCAGTGTCAACTTGATGGGAAGCGTCACAGTGCTACTACAGCTCGGGAGGAAAGAAGACATGCAGGTCTCCGCTCGAGACGAGGCCTGACTCCCCTGTGGAGACACCAGAGGAACTCCAAGAACCAAGTCAGCACAGGAGAGGAAACCTCAGGTTCCAGTCTCTGCTCCGGACAAGGACATAGGACCCGGCAACGACTGGAGAGGAATCCCATGAGGCCCCTTGGAACTCGCATGGACACTAGCCTTTCCTGAGGCCTCATCAGCGGGTCCCTGAGGTCCCCATTGTAACTCGAGAGGAACCTGCCATAACTCTAGAAAAACAAGGAGGTTCTCCCCTCCAGGTGTGATGAGGCCCTTTTCTGCTGCGGTGTCTCGAGGGAAATCACACCTTCCCTCTTGAACTTCCAACACTTCCTTCACACCCTTGCTGAAGTAAACAAGTTCCCTGACATACCCATCTCCACCTGAGAGGAATAACGAGGGTCCCTCCACAACTCAAGAGGTGCCCCGTTTCCCCCTCCTCAGTGGGAGATGAGGGTTCCTTTCCCTGCTTCGTTGAAAAGGATTCCCGGCGTTTCTGTCCCATCTCAAGAGGAGGTGCTCTCCAAAGGAAAGTCGAGAGGAACTCCAGGGGTCGTGCCACCATTCCAAAAGACCCCCTAAATGATTCATTCTACTCCAAATGAGGCTGATTTCCCTGCACTGCCTCGACTGTCACCCCGAGTATTGACTTACACCACGGTGGCCCCGTGACACCCCTGTGGGGAAAGCCTTGAGGGAAAGCCACAGATCCCTGTGTCAACTCGACGGGAAGCCTGACACTGCTGCTACAGTTCAGGAGGAAAGCAGAAATGCATGTCTCCACTCGAGACATGGCCTGACTCCCCTTTGGAGAATCCAGCGGAACGCCAAGATCCATTTCAGCACTGCAGAGGAAACCTCAGTTTCCAGCCTAGGATCCAGAACATGACTTTGGACCCGGCTGGACAGGAATCTTGAGAGTCCCCTCGCAACTCTCATGGAGACTGGCCTTTCCTGAGGCCACACGAGCAGGTCCCTGAGGTCCCATTGTAACTCAAGAGGATCCTGATGCAACTCAAGAAAAACCAGGAGGTTCTCCCCTCCTGGTGAGATGAGGCCCTTTTCCGCTGCGGAGTCTCGAGGGAAATCACACCTTCACTCTTGAACCTAGAAAGGGTCCTTCACACCCTTGCTGCGACTCAAGAAATTCCCCGACATACCCGTCTCCACTTGAGAGGAACACTGAGGGTCCCACCACAACTCAATTGGAGCCCCTTTCCCCTTCCTCAGCTCAAGATGGGGGTTCCTTTCCCTGTTTCGTCAGGAAAGGTTTCCCAGCGTCCTGTCGCATCTCAAGAGGAGGCGCTCTCCACATGAACCTCGAGAGGAAGTCCAGGGGTCGTGCCACCAAACCAAAAGACGCGCAAATGTCCCAGTTGAATCCAGATGAACCTGATTTTCCTGCACTGCTTTGACTCTCACCCCGAGATTCGACTCACACCATGGCAGAACGTGTGACAGCCCAGTTGGAAAGCCTCGAGGGAAAGCCTCACATCCCAGTGTCAACTCGATGGGAAGCCTCACACTGTTCCTACAGTTCGGGAGGAAAGTTGACATACATGTCTCCACTCGAGACGAAGCCTGACTCCCCTGTAGAGTCTCCAGAAGTATCCCAAGTACCATGTCAGCACTGGAGAGGAAACCTCAGGTTCCAGCCTTAGCTCCAGACAAGGACTTAAGACCCGGCACCGACTGGAGAGGAATCTTGAGATGCCCCTCGCAACTTGCATGGAAACTGGCTTTTCCTGAGGCCACACGAGTGGGTCCCTGAGGTCCCTGTCCTAACTCAAGAAGAAACTGCTGCAACTAGAGAAAAATCTGGAGGTTCTCCCATCCAGGAGAGATGAGGCCCTTTTCTGCTGCGGTGTCTCAAGGGAAATCACACCTTCCCTCTTGAACCTCGAAAAGGTCCTTCACACCCTTGCTGCAACTCTAGAAGTTCCCCAACATACCCATCTCCACATGAGAGGAACACCGAGGGTCCCGCCACAACTCAATTGGAGCCCCTTTCCCCCTCCTCAGCTCAAGATGAGGGTTCCTTTCCCTATTTCGTAGGGAAAGGATACCAAGTGTTCCTGTCACATCTCAAGAGGAGGCACTCTCCAAAGGAAAATCGAGAGGAACTCCAGGGGTCGTGTCACCAAACCAAAAGACACACAAATGTTTCTGTCATATCCAGATGAACCTGATTTCCCTGCAGTGCCTCGAATGTCACCCTGAGTATCGACTCACACCACAGTGGCCCCTGTGACAGCCCTGTGGGAAAATCTTGAGGGAAAGCCACAGATCCCTGTGTCAACTCGACGGGAAGTCTGACACTGCTCCTACAGCTCAGGAGGAAAGCGGACCTGCATGTCTCCACTCAAGACATGGCCTGACTCCACTTTGGAGAATCCAGCAGAACCCCAAGCTCCATGTCAGAAGTGGAGAGGAAACCTCAGGTTCGGGCCTCGGCTCCAGACGAAGACTTAGGACCCAGCACCGACTGGAGAGGAATCTTGAGAGTCCCCTCACAACTCGCTTGGAGCCTGGCCTTTCCTGAGGCCACAGGAGCGGGTCCCTGAGGTCCCCGTCGTAACTCGAGAAGAAACTGCCACAACTCGAGAAAAACCAGGAGGTTCTCCCATCCAAGTGAGAGAGGAACTTTCTGCTGTGGAGTCACAAGTGAAATCACACCTTTCCCCTTGAACCTCAAAAGGGTCCTTCACACCCTTGCTGCAAGTCAAGAAGTTTCACGACATAACCGTTTCCAATCGAGCGGAGCAACGAGGGTTGCTCCCCAACTCAAGAGGAGCCCCATTTTTCGCTCCTCAGTGCGAGATGAGGGTTCCTTTCCCTGCTTCGTCGAGAAAGGATTCCCGGCATTCCCGTCGCATCTCAAGTGGTGGCGCTCTCCACATGAAAGTCAAGAGGAAGTCCAGGGGTCGTGTCACCAAACCAAAAGACGCGCAAAAGTCTCAGTCGAATCCAGATGAACCTGATTTCCCTGCAGTGCCTCGAATGTCACCACGTGTATCGACTCACTCCACGGTTGCACGTGTGACAGACCTGAGGGAAAGCCTTGAGGGAAAGCTTCAGATCCAGGTGTTAACTCGATGGGAAGCCTCACACTGCTCCTACAGCTCAGGAGGAAAGCGGACATGCATGTATCCACACAAGATGAAGCCTGACTCCTCTGTGGAGACTCCAGAGGAAACCAAGAACCATGTCAGATCTGGAGAGGAAACCTCAGGTTCCGGCCTCTGCTCCAGACAAGGAGATAGGACCTGACACCGACAGGAGAGGGATCTTGTGAGGCCCCTCTCAAATCACATGGAAAATGGCCTTTCCTTAATCCACACGCGCGGGTCCCTGAGGTCGCCATTGTAACTCGAGAAGGAACTGCCTTAACTCGAGAAAAACCAGGAGGTTCTCCCATCCAGGCGGGATGAGGCCCTTTTCCACTGCGGCATCATCGAGGGAAATCACACCTTCCCTCTTGAACCTCGAAAGGGTCCTTCACACCATTGCTGCAACTCAAGAATTTCCCTGACATACCCATTTCCACTCGAGAGGAACACCAAGGGTCCCGCCACAACTCAATTAGAGCCCCTTTCCCCCTCCTCAGCTCAAGATGAGGGTTCCTTTCCCATCAAATCTCAAGAGGAGGCACTCTACACAGGAAATTCGAGAGGAACTCCAGGGGTCGTGTCACCAAACCAAAAGATGGGCAAATGTCTCAGTTGAATCCAGATGAACCTGATTTCCCTATAGTGCCTCAAATGTCACCCCGTGTATCGACTCACCCCATAGTCGGACGTGTGACAGCCCTGTGGGAACGCCTCAAGGGAAAGGCTCAGATCCCAGTGTCAACTCGATGGGAAGTTTCACACTGCTACTACAGCTTGGGAGCAAAGAGGACATGCATGTCTCCACACGAGACGAGGTCTGACTCCTTTGTGGAGACTCCAGAGGAACCCCAAGAACCATGTCAGCACTGGAGAGGAAACCTGTTTCCAGCCTCCGCTCCAGACAAGGACTTAGGACTCGGCACCGACTGGAGAGAAATCCCTAGAGGCCCCTCGCAACTCACATGGACACTGGCCTTTCCTGAGGCCTCATGAGCGGGTCCCTGAGGTCCCTGTCATAGCTTGAGAAGAACCTGCCCCAACTCGAGAAAAACCAGGAGGTTCTCCCCTCCAGGGGAGATGAGGCCGTTTTCCGTTGCGGCGTCTCGAGGGAAATCACACCTTCCCTCTTGCAACTCAAAAGGGTCCTTCACACCCTTGCTGCAAGTCAAGAAGTTCCCCGACATACCCGTCTCCACGTGGGAGGAACACCGAGGGTCCCACCACAACTCAATTGGAGCCACTTTCCCCCACCTCAGCTCAAGATGAGGATTCCTTTCCCTGTTACGTCGGGAAAGGTTTCCAAGCATTCCCGTCGCATCTCAAGAGGAGGCGCTCTCCACATGAAACTCGAGAGGAATTCCAGGGGTCGTGCCACCAAATCAAAAGACCCGCAAATGTCTCAGTCCATTCCAGATGAACCTGATTTGCCTGCACTGCCTCGACTATCACCCCGCATTTCGACTCACACCATGGTGGCACGTGTGACAGCCCAGTGGGAAAGCCTTGAGGGAAAGCCTCAGATCCCAGTGTCAACTCGATGGGAAGCCTCACAATGTTACTACAGCTTGGGAGGAAAGCAGACATGCATGTCTCCACTCGAGACGAAGCCTGNCTCCACAACTCAAGAGGAGCCCCGTTTCCCCCTCCTCAGTGCGAGATGAGGGTTCCTTTCCCTGCTTCGTAGAAAAGGATTCCCGGCATTCCCGTCGCATCTCAAGAGGAGGCGCTCTCCACATGAAAGTCGAGAGGAACTCCAGGGGTTCCAAAAAAGACCGCCAAATGACTCATTCCACTCCAGAGAAGCTGAATTCCCAGCACTGCCTCAACTGTCACTCCGAGTATAGACTCACACCAAGGTGGCACGTGTGACAGCCCTGTGGGAAAGCCTTGAGGGAAAGCCAGAGATCCCTGTGTCAACTCGATGGGAAGCCTGACACTGCTGCTACAGCTTGGGAGGAAATTGGACGTGCATGTCTCCACTCGAGACATGACCTGACTCCCCTTTGGAGAATCCAGCAAAACCCCAAGATCCATGTCAGCACTGGAGAGGAAACCTCAGGTTCCGACATTGACTCCACACAATGACTTAGGACCGGGCACCGTTTGGAGAGGAATCTTGAGAGTCCCCTCGCAACTTGCATGGAGACTGTCCTTTCCTGAGGACTCATGAGAGGTCCCTGAGGTCCCCGTCGTAACTCGAGAAGAACCTGCCGCAACTCGAGAAAAACCAGGAGGTTCTCCCTTCCAGGCGAGATGAGGCCCTTTTCCGCTGCAGTGTCTCGAGTGAAATCACACCTTCACTCTTGAACCTAGAAAGGGTCTTTTACACCCTTGCTGCAACTTAAGAAGTTCCCCAACATACCCGTCTCCACTTGAGAGGAACACCGAGGGTCCCGCCACAACTTAACTGGAGCCCCTTTCCCCCTCCTCAGCTCAAGATGAGGGTTCCTTTCCCTGTTACATCGGGAAAGGCTTCCAAGAGTTCCCATCGCATCTCAAGAGGAGGCGCTCTCCACATGAAACTCGAGAGGAACTCCTGGGTTTGTGCCACCAAACCAAAAGACCTGCAAATGTCTCAGTCCACTCCAGATGAACCTGATTTCCCTGCACTGCCTCGACTGTCACCCCGAGTTTCAACTCACACCATGGTGGCACATGTGACAGCCCAGTGGGAAAGCCTCGAGGGAAAGCATCAGATCCCANAAATGTCTCAGTCCACTCCAGATGAACCTGATTTCCCTGCACTGCCTCGACTGTCACCCCGAGTTTCAACTCACACCACGGTGGCACGTGTGACAGCCCAGTGGGAAAGCCTTGAGGCAAAGCCTCAGATCCCAATGTCAACCCGATGGGAAGCCTCACACTGCTATTACAGTTCGGGAGGAAAGCGGACATGCATGTCTCCACTCGAGACGAAGCGTGACTCCCCTGTGGAGACTCCAGAAGGACCCCAAGTACCATATCAGCACTGGAGAGGAAACCTCAGGTTCCAGCCTCCGCTCCAAAGAGTTAGAACCTGGAAACGACTGGAGAGGAATCTTGAGAGGCCCCTCGCAACTCGCATGGAGACTGGCCTTTCCTGACGCCACACGAGTGGGTCCCTGAGATCCCCATCTTAACTCAGGAAGAAACTGTCGCAACTCGAGAAAATCCAGGAGATTCTCCCATGCAGGAGAGATGAGGTCCTTGTCTGCTGTGGCGTCTCGAGTGAAATCACACCTTCCCTCTTGAACCTCGAAGGGATCCTTTACCCCCTTGCTGCAACTCAAGCAGTTCCCCAACATACCCATCTCCACTCGAGAGGAACACCGAGGGTCCCACCAGAACCCAATTGGAGCCCCTTTCGCCCTCCTCAGCTCAAGATGAGGGTTCCTTGCCTGTTTCCTCAGGAAAGGATTCCAGGTGTTCCCGTCGCATCTCAAGAGCAGGCGCTCTCCACAGGAAAGTCGAGAGGACCTCCAGGGGTCATGCAACCAAACCAAAAGACCCTCAAATGTCTCAGTAGAATCCATATGAAACTGAGTTCCCTGCAGTGCCTTGAATGTCACCCCGTGTATAGACTCACACCATGGTCACACCGTGTATTGACTCACACCACGTGTGACAGCCCTGTGGGAAAGCCTCGAGGGAAAGTCTCAGATCCCAGTGTCAACTGGATGGAAAGCCTCACACTACTAGTAAAGTATGGTAGGAAAGCGGACATGCATATCTCTACTTGAGACGAGGCCTGACTCCCNGCCCTGTGGGAAAGCCTCGAGGGAAAGTCTCAGATCCCAGTGTCAACTGGATGGAAAGCCTCACACTACTAGTAAAGTATGGTAGGAAAGCGGACATGCATATCTCTACTTGAGACGAGGCCTGACTCCCCTGTGGAGACTGCGGAGGAACCCCAAGTACCATGTCAGCACTGGAGAGGAAACCTCAAGTTCTGGCCTCCGCTCCAGACAAGATTTAGGACCAGGCACCGACTGGAGAGGAATCCCAAGGGGTCCCTCGCAACTGGGATGGACACTGGCCATTCCTGAGGCCTCATGAGCGGGTCCCTGAGGTCCCCGTCGTAACTCGAGAGGAACCGGCCACAATTCGAGAAAAATCAGGAGGTTCTCCCCTCCAGGTGAGGTGAGTCCCTTTTCCGCTGTGGAGTCTACAGGGAAATCATACCTTCCCTCTTGAACCTCGAAAGCATCATACATACCCTTGCTGAAAGTCAAGAAGTTCCCCGACATACCCGTCTCCACTCGAGCGGAACAACGAGGGTCCCTTCACAACTCAACAGGAGCCCCGTTTCCCCCTCCTCAGCTCGAGATGAGAGTTCCTTTCCCTGCTTCGTGGAGAAAGGATTCCCGGCGTTCCCGTCGCATCTCAAGAGGAGGCGCTCTCAACAGGAAAGTCGAGAGGAACTACAGGGGTCGTGCCACCATTCCAAAAGACCCCCAAATGACTCATTCCACTCCAGGTGAAGCTGATTTCCTGGCACTGCCTCGATTGTCACCCCGAGTATTGACTCACACCACGGTGGCCCCTGTGACAGCCCTGTGGGAAAGCCGTGAGGAAAAGCCACAGATTCCTGTGTCAACTCAACGGGATACCTGCCCCTGCTGCTACAGCTCATGAGGAAAGCGGACGTGCATGTCTCCACTCGAGACATGGCCTGCCTCCCCTTTGGAGAAGCCAGGGGAACCCCAAGGTCCATGTCAGCACTGGAGAGGAAACCTCAGGTTCCGGCCTCAGCTCCAGACGAGGACTTCGGACCAGGCACCGCCTAGAGAGGAATCCTGAGAGTCCCCTCGCAACTCGCATGGAGACTGGGCTTTCCTGAGGTAACACGATTGGGTCCCTGAGGTCTCCGTTGTAACTCGAGAGGAACCTGCCCCAACTCGAGAAAAATCAGGAGGTTCTCCCCTCCAGGTGAGGTGAGTCCCTTTTCCGCTGTGGAGTCTACAGGGAAATCATACCTTCCCTCTTGAACCTCGAAAGCATCATACATACCCTTGCTGAAAGTCAAGAAGTTCCCCGACATACCCGTCTCCACTCGAGCGGAACAACGAGGGTCCCTTCACAACTCAACAGGAGCCCCGTTTCCCCCTCCTCAGCTCGAGATGAGAGTTCCTTTCCCTGCTTCGTGGAGAAAGGATTCCCGGCGTTCCCGTCGCATCTCAAGAGGAGGCGCTCTCAACAGGAAAGTCGAGAGGAACTACAGGGGTCGTGCCACCATTCCAAAAGACCCCCAAATGACTCATTCCACTCCAGGTGAAGCTGATTTCCTGGCACTGCCTCGATTGTCACCCCGAGTATTGACTCACACCACGGTGGCCCCTGTGACAGCCCTGTGGGAAAGCCGTGAGGAAAAGCCACAGATTCCTGTGTCAACTCAACGGGATACCTGCCCCTGCTGCTACAGCTCATGAGGAAAGCGGACGTGCATGTCTCCACTCGAGACATGGCCTGCCTCCCCTTTGGAGAAGCCAGGGGAACCCCAAGGTCCATGTCAGCACTGGAGAGGAAACCTCAGGTTCCGGCCTCAGCTCCAGACGAGGACTTCGGACCAGGCACCGCCTAGAGAGGAATCCTGAGAGTCCCCTCGCAACTCGCATGGAGACTGGGCTTTCCTGAGGTAACACGATTGGGTCCCTGAGGTCTCCGTTGTAACTCGAGAGGAACCTGCCCCAACTCGAGAAAAATCAGGAGGTTCTCCCCTCCAGGCGAGATGAGGCCCTTTTCCTCTGTGGCGTCCCAAGGGAAATCACATCTTCACTCTTCAACCTAGAAAGGGTCCTTCACACCCTTGCTGCAAGTCAAGAAGTTCCCCGACACACTCGTCTCCATTTGAGCGGAACAACGACGGTCCCTCCACAATTCAATTGGAGCCCCTTTCCCCCGCCTCAGCTCAAGAAGAGGGATCCTTTCCCTGTTTCGTCAGGAAAGGTTTTCCAGCGTTCCCGTCACATCTCAAGAAGAGGCGCTCTCCACATGAAACTCGAGAAGAACTCCAGGGGTCGTGTCACCAAACCAAAAGACCTGCAAATGTCAGTCCACTCCAGATGAACCTGATTTCCCTGAACTGCCCTGACTGTCACCCCGAGTTTCGATTCACAACACGGTGGCACGTGTGACAGCCCAGTGGGAAAGCCTCGAGGGAAAGCATCAGATCCCAGGGTCAACTCGATGGGAAGCCTCACACTGCTGCTACAGCTTGGGAGGAAAGCAGACATGCATGTCTCCACTCAAAACATGGCCTGATGCCACTTTGGAGAATCCAGCGGAACCCCAAGTATCACGTCAGCACTGGAGAGGAAACCGCAGGTTCCGGCCTTGGCTCCAGACAAGGAGCTAAGATCCTGCACCGACTGGAGAGGAATCCCTAGAGGCCCCGTGCAATTCGCATGGACACTGGCCTTTTCTGACGCCTCATGAGCGGGTCCCTGAGGCCCCCGTCGTAACACAAGAGGAACCTGCCGCAACTCAAGAAAAACCAGAAGGTTCTCCTATCCAGGCGAGATGAGGCCCTTTTCTGCTATGGCGTCATTGAGGGAAATCACACCTTCCCTCTTGAACCTCGAAAGGGTCCTTCACACCCTTGCTGCAACTCAAGAAGTTCCCCGACATTCCCATCTCCACTCGAGAGGAACACTGAGCGTCC
>SJYX01022329.1:47915-60658 GCA_006410675.1 Oreotragus oreotragus | reverse complement strand
TTTCCACTCCTTAGTGCGAGATCAGGGTTCCTTTGCCTGCTTCGTCGAGAAAGGATTCCTGGCATTCCCATAGCATCTCAAGAGGAGGTGACTCCACAGGAAAGTCGTGAGGAACACCAAGGATCGTGCCACCATTCCAAAAGACCCCCAAATGACTCATTCCACGCCAGATGAAGCTGATTTCCCTGCACTGCCTCGACTGTCACCTCGAGTATCTACCCACACCACGGTGGCCCCTGTGACAGGCCTGTGGGAAAGTCTTGAGGGAAAGCCACAGATTCCAGGGTCAACTCAATTGGAAGCCTCACACTGCTTCTACAGTTCAGGAGGAAAGCGGACATGCATGTCTCCACTCGAGACGAGGCCTGACAACCCTGTGGAGACTCCAGAGGAACCCCAAGGACCATGTTAGCACTGGAGAGGAAACCTCAGGTTCTGGCCTCTGCTCCAGATAAGGACTTAGGACCCGGCACCAACTGGAGAGGAATCCCGAGAGGCCCCTTGCAACTCGCATGGACACTGGCCTTACCTGAGGACACATGAGCGGGTCCTTGAGGTCCCCATCATCACTTGAGAGGAACCTGCTACAACTCGAGAATAATCAGGAGGTTCTCCCCTCCAGGCAAGATGAGGCCCTTTTAGCTGCAGCGTCTTGAGGGAAATCACACCTTCCCTCTTGAAACTCGAAAGCATCCTTCACACCCTTGCTGCAAGTCAAGAAGTTCCCCGACATACCCGTCTCCACTCAAGTTGAACAACGAAGGTCCCTCCACAACTCAAGAGGAGCCCCATTTCCAAAGGAAAGTTGTGAGGAATTCCAGGGATCATGTCACCATTCCAAAAGACCCCCAAATGACTCATACCACTCCAGATGAAGCTGATTTCCCTGCACTGCCTCTATTGTCACCCGAGTATCGACTCACACCACGGTGGTCTCTGTGGCAGCCCTGTGGGAAAGCCTTGAGGTAAAGCCACAGATCCCTGTGTCAACTCGAAGGGAATCCTGACACTGCTGCTACAGCTTGGGAGGAAATCAGACTTGCATGTCTCCACTCGAGAGATGGCCTGACTCCCCTTTGGAGAATCCAGCGGAATCCCAAGATACATATCAGCACTGGAGAGGAAATCTCAGGTTCCGGCCTCAGCTCCAGACGAGGACTTCAGACCCGCCACTGACTGGAGAGGAATCTTGAGAGTCCCTTCGGAAGTCACATGGAGAAGGGCCTTTTCTGAGACCACACAAGCAGGTCCCTGAGGTCCCCGTTGTAACTCGAGAGGAACCTGCCACGACTTGAGAAAAACCAGGAGCTTCTCCCCTCCGGGCGAGATGAGGAACTTTCAGCTGTGGGGTCTTGAGGGAAATCACACCTTCCTTCTTGAACCTCAAAAGCGTCCTTCACACCCTTGCTGCAAGTCAAGAAGTTCCCCGACATACCCATCTCCACTCAAGAAGAACAATGAGGGTCCCTCCACAACTCAAGAGAAGCCCCGTTTTCCACTCCTCAGTGCAAGATCAGGGTTCCTTTCCCTGCTTCGTCGAGAAGGGATTCCCAGCGTTCCCGTAGCATCTCAAGAGGAGGCGCTCTCCACAGGAAAGTAGTGATTAACTCCAGGGATCGTGTCACCAAACCAAAAGACACACAATTATCTCAGTCGAATCCAGAGGAACCTGATTTCCCTGCAGTGCCTCGAATGTCACCCCGTGTATCAACTCACACCACGGTCGCACATGTGACAACCCTGTGGGAAAGCCTCGAGGGAAAGCCTCAGATCCCAGTGTCAACTGGATCAGAAGACTCACACTGCTACTACAGCTTGGGAGGAAAGCAGACATGCATTTCTCCATTCAAAACGAGGACTGACTCTCCTGTGGAGACTCCAGAGGAACACCAAGAACCATGTCAGCACTGAAGAGGAAACCTCAGTCTCCGACCTCTGCTCCAGAGAAGCACTGAGGACCCGGCACCTACTGGAGAGGAATCCGAGGCCCCTCGCAAATCGCATGGACACTGGCCTTACCTGAGGCTTCATGAGTGGGTCCTTGAGGTCCCCGTCATAACTCAAGAGGAACCTGCCGCAACTCGAGAAAAACCTGGAGGTTCTCCACTCCAGGCGAGATGAGGCCATTTTCCGCTTAGGCATCTCAAGGGAAATAACACCTTCACTCTTGAACCTAGAAAGGGTCCTTCTCACCATTGCTGCAAGTCAAGAAGTTCCCCAACATACCCGTCTCCACTCGAGAGGTACACCAAGGGTCCCACCACAACTCCATTGAAGCCCCTTTCCCCTTCTCAGCTCAAGATGAGGGTTACTTTCCCTGTTTCGTTGGGAAGGGTTTCCCAGAATTCTTGTCGCAACTCAAGAGGAGGCGCTCTCCAAATGAAACTCTAGAGGAACTCCAGGGGTCGTGCCACTAAACCAAAGGACCCAGAAATGTCTCAGCCCACTCCATATGAACCTGATTTCCCAACACTGCCTCGACTCTCACCCAGAGTTTTGACTCACACCACGGTGGCACATGTGACAGCCCAGTGGGAAAGTCTCAAGTGAAAGCCTCAGATCCCAGGGTCAAGTCGATGGGAAGCCTCACACTGCTACTACAGCCCGGGAGGAAAGTGGACATGAATGTCTGCACTCGAGAAGAGGTCTGACTGCCCTGTGGAGACTCCAGAGGAACCTCAAGAACCAAGTCAGCACTGGAGAGGAAACCTTAGGTTCGAGCCTCTGCTCCAGACAAGGACTTAGGACCCGGCACTGACTGGTGATGAATCTCGAGAGGCCCCTCGCATCTCGCATGGACACTGGCTTTTCCTGAGGCCTCATGAGCAGGTCCCTGATGTCCCGGTCGTCATTTGAGAGGAACCTGCCACAACTTGAAAAAAACCAGGAGGTTCTCCCCTCCCAGTGAGATGGGGCCCTTTTCCTCTGCAGCGTCTCAAGGGAAATCACACCTTCCCACTTGAACCTCAAAAGCATCCTTCACACCCTTACTGCAAGTCAAGTAGTTCCCCTACATACCCGTCTCCACTCGAGCGGAACAACGAGGGTCCCTCCACAATTCAAGAGGAGCTCCGTTCCCCCTCCTCAGTGTGAGATGAGGGTTCGATTCCCTGCATCGTCGAGAAAGGATTCTCGGCGTACCCATCGCATCTCAAGAGGAGGCGCTCTCCACAGGAAAGTCGAGAGTAACTCCAGGGGTCTTACCACCATTCAAAAAGACCTCCAAATGACTCATTCCACTCCAGATGAAGCTGATTTCCCTGAACTTCCTCGACTGTCACCCCTAGTATCGACTCACACCACGGTAGCCACTGTGACAGCCCTGTGGACAAGCCTTGAAGGAAAGCCACAGATACCTGTGTAAACCCAACGGGAAGCCTGACACTGCTGCTACAGCTCGGAAGGAAAGTGGACGTGCATGTGTCCACTCGAGACATGGCCTGACTCCCCTTTGGAGAATCCAGCGGAACCCCAAGATTCATGTCAGCACTGGAAAGGAATCGGCAGGTTCCGCCTCCACTCCAGACAAGGAGTTAGGACCCGGCACCGAGTCGAGAGGAATCTTGAGAGTCCCCTTGCAAGTCGCATGGAGACTGGCCTTTCCAGAGGCCACACGAGCGGGTCCCTGAAATCCCCGTTGTAACTCGAGAGGAATCTGTCGCAACTCGAGAAAAACCAGGAGGTCCACCCCTCCAGGCGAGATGAGGCCCTTTTCCACTGCCGCGCCTCGAGGGAAATCACACTTTCACTCTTGAACCTACAAAGGGTCCTTCACACCCTTGCTGCACCTCAAGAAGTTCCCCGACATACCCGTCTCCACTCGAGAGGAACACCGAGGGTCCCGCCACAACTCAATTGGAGCCCCTTTCCCCCTCCTCATCTCAAGATGAGGGTTCCTTTCCCTGTTTCGTCAGGAAAGGTTTCCCAGCGTTTCTGTCGCATCTCAAGAGGAGGCACTCTCCACATGAAACTGGAGAGGAATTCCAGGGGTCATGCCACCAAACCAAAAGACCTGCATATGTCTCAGTCCACTCCAGATGAACCTGATTTCCGTGCACTGCCTCGACTGTCACCCCGAATTTCGACCCACACCACGGTGGCACATGTGACAGCCAAGTGGGAAAGCCTCAAGGGAAAGCCTCAGATCCGTGTCAACTCGATGGGAAGCCTCACACTGCTACCACAGTTCTGGAGGAAATTGGTCATGCATGTCACCACTCGAGATGAAGACTGACTCCCCTGTGGAGACTCCAGAGGAACCCCAAGAACCATATCAGCACTGGAGTGGAAACCTCAGGTTCTGGCCTCCAGTCCAGACAAGGAGTTAGGACCCTGCAACGACTGGAGATTAATCTTGAGAGGCCCCTCGCAACTCACATGGAAACTGGCCTTTCCTGAGACCACATGAGCGGGTCTCTGAGGTCCTCTTTGTAACTCAAGAGGAACCTGCCACAACTCGAGGAAAACCAGGAGGTTCTCCTCTCCAGGCGAGATGAGGCCCTTCTCCACTGTGGCATCTCGAGGGAAATCACACCTTCCCTCTTGAACCTTGAAAGCATCCTTCACACCCTTGCTGCAAGTCAAATAGTTCGCCAACATACCCTTCTCCACTCCACTCCTCCACAACACAAGAGGAGCCCTGTTTCCCCCTCCTCAGTGCGAGATGAGTGTGCCTTTCCCTGCTTTGTCGAGAAAGGATTCCCGGCATTCCCGTCACATCTCAAGAGGAGGCGCTCTCCACAGGAAAGTCGAGAGGAAATCCAGGGGTCATGCCACCATTCCAAAAGACCCCCAAATGACTCATTCCTCTCCAGATGATGCTGATTACCCTGCAATGCCTCGACTGTCACCCCTAGTATCGACTCACACCACGGTGGCCCCTGGGACAGCCCTGAGGAAAAGCCTTGAGGGAAAGCCACAGATCCCTGTGTCAACTCGATGGGAAGGCTGACACTGCTGCTACAGCTTGGGAAGAAAGCGGACGTGCATGTCTCCACTCAAGACTTGGCCTGACTCCCCTTTGAAGAATCCAGCGGAACCCCAAGATCCCATGTCAGCACTGGCGAGGATACCTCAGGTCCCGGCCTCGGCTCCAGACGAGGACTTAGGACCCAGCACCGACTGGAGAGGAATCTTGAGAGTCCCTTCGCAACTCGCATGGACACTGGCCTTTCATGAGGCATCATGAGTGGGTCCCTGATGTCCCCTTCATAACTCGAGAGGAACCTGCTGCAACTCGAGAAAAACCAGGAGGTTCTCCCCTGCAGGCGAGATGAGGCCCTTTTCCGCTGTGGCGTCTCGAGGGAAATCACACCTTCACTCTTGAACCTAGAAAGGGTCCTTCTTACCCTTACTGAAACTCAAGTAGTTCCCCAACAGCCGTCTCCACTTGAGAGGAACACCGAGGGTCCCAACACAATTCAGTTGGAACCGCATTCCTCTTCCTCAGCTCAAGATGACGGTTCCTTTCCCTGTTTCGTCAGGAAAGGATTCCAGGCATTCCCGTCGCATCTCAAGAGGAGGTGCTCTCCACAGGAAAGTCGAGAGGAACTCCAGGGGTCGTGTCACCAGACCAAAAAACGCCCAAATGTCTCAGTCGAATCCAGATGAACCTGATTTCCCTGCAGTGCCTCTAATTTCACCCCGTGTATCGACTGACACCACGGTCGCACGTGTGAAAGCCCTGTGGGAAAGCCTCGAGGGAAAGCCTCAGATCCCAGTGTCAACTCGATGAGAATCCTCATAATGCTACTACAGCTAGGGAGGAAAGCGGACATGCATGTCTCCCCTCAAGACGAAGCCTGACTCCCCTGTGGAGACTCCAGAGGTACCCCAATTACCATGTCAGCACTGGAGAGGAAACTTCAGGTGTTGGCCTCCGCTCCAGACAATGAGTTAGCACCCGGCACTGACTGGAGAGGAATCTTGAGAGGCCCCTCGCAACTCGCATGGAAACTGGCCTTTCCTGAGGTCACAAGAGCGGGTCCCTGAGGTCCCCGTCGTAAATCGAGAAGAAACTGCCGCAACTCAAGAAAAACAAGGAAGTTTTGCCATCCAGGTGAGATGAGGCCCTTTTCTACTTCAGTGTCTCGAGTGAAATCACACCTTCCCTCTTGAACCTCAAAAGGGTCCTTCACACCCATGTTGCAACTCAAGAAGTTCCCCGACATACCCATCTCCACTCGAGAGGAACACCGAGGGTCCCGCCACAACTTAATTGGAGCCCCTTTCCCCCTCCTCAGCTCAAGATGAGGGTTCCTTTCCCTGTTTCATTGGATAAGGATTCCAGACATTCCCGTCTCTTCTCAAGAGGAGGTGCTCTCCAGAGGAAAGTCGAAAGAAAATCCTGGGATCATGTCACCAAAGCAAAAGATGCGCAAATGTCTCAGTGGAATCCAGATGAACCTGATTTCCCTGCAGTGCCTTGAATGTCACCCCGTGTATCGACTCATACCACGGCCGCACGTGTGACAGCCCTGTGGGAAAGCTCGAGGGAAAGCCTCAGATCCCAGTGTCAACTCGATGGGAAGCCTCACACTGCTACTACAGTGTGCATGCATATCTCCACATGACACGAGGCCTGACTCCCCTGTGGAGACTCCAGAGGAACCCCAAGAACCATGTCAGCACTGGAGAGGAAACCTCAGGTTCCGGCCTCCGCTCCAGACAAGGACTTAGGACTCGGCATGGACTGGGGGGGAATCCCAAGAGCACCCTCGCAACTTGAATGGACACTGGCCTTTCCTGAGGCCTCATGAGCGAGTCCCTGAGGTCCCCATCGTAACTCGAGAGGAACATGCCGCAACTCAAGAAAAACCACGAGGTTCGCCCCTCCAGGCCAGATGAGGCCCTTTTCTGCTGTGGCATCTCAAGGGAAATCATACCTTCCCTCTTGAACCTAGAAAGGGTCGTTCACACCCTTGCTGCAAATCAAGAAGTTCCCCGACATACCTGTCTCAACTCGAGAGGAACATCGAGGGTCCCGTCACAACTCAATTGGAGCCCCTTTCCCCCTCCTTAGCTCAAGATGAGGGTTCCTTTCCCTGTTGGATGTGCATGTCTCTACATGAGACATGGCCAGACTTCCCTTTGGAGAATCCAGCAGAACCCCAAGATCCATGTTAGCACTGGAGAGGAAACCTCAGGTTCCAGCCTCCGCATCGGAAAAGGACTTAGCACCCAGCACTGACTGGAGAGGTATCCCGTGAGGCCCCTCGCAACTCGCATGGACACTGGCCTTTCCTGAACCTCTTGAGTGGATCCCGGAAGTCCCTATCGTAACTCAAGAGGAACCTGCCGGAACTCGAGAAAAACCAGGGGGTTCTCCCCTCCAGGCGAGATGAGGCTGAATTCTGCTGCAGAGTCTCGAGGGAAATCACATCTTCCCTCTTGAACCTCGAAAGTGTCCTTCACATCCTTGCTGCAACTCATGAAGTTCCCCGACATATCTGGCTCTACATGAGCAGAACAACGAGGGTTCCTCCACAACTCAAGAGAAGCCTCGTTTCCCCCTTGAGGCTGAATTCTGCTGCAGAGTCTCGAGGGAAATCACATCTTCCCTCTTGAACCTCGAAAGTGTCCTTCACATCCTTGCTGCAACTCATGAAGTTCCCCGACATATCTGGCTCTACATGAGCAGAACAACGAGGGTTCCTCCACAACTCAAGAGAAGCCTCGTTTCCCCCTCCTCAGTGCGATATGAGGGTTTCTTTCCCTGCTACGACGGGATACCATTCCTGTCGGCCCGTCGCATCACAAGAGGTGGCGCTTTCCACAGGAAAGTCGAGAGGAAGTCCAGGGATCGTGTCACCAAACCAAAAGTCGCTCAAAAGTCTCAGTCGAATCGAGATGAACCTGATTTCCCTGCAGTGCCTTGAATATCACCCCATGTATCGACTCACACCAGGGTGGCACGTGTGACAGCCCTGTGGGAAAGCCTCGAGGGAAAGCCTCAGATCCCAGACTCAACTCGATGGGAAGCCTCACACTGCTACTAAAGCTCAGGAGGAAAGGGGACATATAGGTTTCCACTCGAGACGAGGCCTGACTCCCCTCTGGAGACTCAAGAGGAACCCCAAGAACCATGTCAGCACTGGAGAGGAAACCTCAGGTTCCTGCCTCCGCTCCAGACAAAGACTTAGGATCCGGCACCAACTGGAGAGGAATCATGAGAGGCCCATCGCAACTCGCATGGACACTGGCCTTTCCTGAAGCCTCATGAGCGGGTCATTGAGGTCCCTGTCGTAACTCGAGAGGAACCTGCCGCAACTCGAGAAAAACCAGGAGGTTCTCCCCACCAGGAGAGATGAGGCCCTTTTCCTCTGTGGCGTCTCGAGGGAAATCACACCTTCCCTCTTGAACCTCAAAAGCGTCCTTCACACCCTTGCTGCAAGTGAAGAAGTTCCCCGACATACCCGTCTCCACTCAGCGGAACAACGAGGGTCCCTCCACAACTCTAGAGGAGCACGTTTCCCCTTCCTCAGTGCCAGATGAGGGTTCCATTCCATGCTTCTTTGAGAAAGGATTCCCAGTGTACCCGTCACATCTCAAGAGGAGGCACTCTCCACTGGAAAGTCGAGAGGAAGTCCAGGGGTCATACCACCATTTCAAAAGAACCCCCAAATGACTCATTCCACTCCAGATGAAGCTGGTTTCCCTGCACTGCCTCAACTGTCACCCTGAGTTTGACTTACACCACGGTGGCCCCTGTGACAGCCCTGTGGGAATGCCTTGAGGGAAAGTCACAGATCCCTGTGTCAATTCGATGGAAAGCCTCACACTGCTGCTACAGCTCGGGAGGAAAGTGGACAAGCATGTCTCCACTGGAGACATGGTCAGACTCCTCTTTGCAGAATTCAGCGGAACCCCAAGATCCATGTCAGCACTGGAGAGGAAATCTCAGGTCTGGCCTCGGTGCCAGGCGAGGACTTAGGACCCGGCGCCGACTGGAGAGGAATGTTGAGAGTCCCCTCGCAACTCGTATGGAAACTGGCCTTTCCTGAGGCCACACGAGCGGGTCCCTGAGGTACCCATTGTAATTCGAGAGGAACCTGCCACAACTTAAAAAAAAAAAAAAAACAGGAGGTTCTCCCCTCCAGGCGAAATGAGGCCCTTTTCTGCTGCGGCGTCTCGAGGGAAATCTCACCTTCACTCTTGAACCTAGAAAGGGTCCTTCACACCCTTGCTGCAAGTCAAGAAGTTCCACGACATAACCATCTCCACTCGCGAGTAACAATGAGGGTCCCGCCACAACTCAATTGGATCCCCTTTCCCCACCTCAGCTCAAAATGAGGGTTCCTTTAACTGTTTCGTCGGGAAAGGATTCCAGTCGCATCTCAAGTGGAGGCGCTCTCCACAGGAAAGTCGAGAGGAAGTCCAGGGGTCGTGTCACCAAACCAAAAGTCATGCAAAAGTCTCAGTCGAATCGAGATGAACCTGATTTCCCTGCAGTGCCTTGAATATCAGTCCATGTATGGACTCACACCACAGTTGCATGTGTGACAGCCCTGTGGGAAAGCCTCGAGGGAAAGCCTCAGATCTTAGTGTCAACTTGATGGGAAGCCTCACACTGCTACTAAAGCTCGGGAGGAAAGTGGACGTGCATGTCTCCACTCGAGACATGGCCTGACTGCCCTTTGGAGAATCCAGCGGATCCCCAAGATCCATATCAGCACTGGAGAGGAAACCTCAGGTTCCAGTCTCAGCTCCAGATGAGGACTAGGACCCAGCACCGACTGGAGAGGAATCTTGTGAGGCCCCTCGAAACTCGCATGGAAACTGGCTTTTCCTGAGGCTACACGAGCAATCCCTGAGGTCCCCATTGTAACTCGAGAGGAAACGGCTGCAACTAGAGAAAAACCAGGAGGGTCTCCCTTCCAGGCAAGATGAGGCCCTTTTCCACTGGGGCGTCTCAAGGGAAATCACACCTTCACTCTTGAACCTAG
This sequence comes from Oreotragus oreotragus, assembly GCA_006410675.1. Taxonomy (NCBI): domain Eukaryota; kingdom Metazoa; phylum Chordata; class Mammalia; order Artiodactyla; family Bovidae; genus Oreotragus; species Oreotragus oreotragus. The sequence continues at coordinate 50,714 of SJYX01022329.1, read as the reverse complement.
AAATGGTCCTTCACACCCTTGGTGCAATTCAAGAAGTTTCCCGACATACCTGTCTCCACTTGAGAGGAACACCAAGGGTCCCGCCACAACTCACTAGGAGCCCGTTTTTCCCTCCTCAGCTCAAGATGAGGGTTCCTTTCCCTGTTTCGTCGGGAAAGGTTTCCCAGCGTTCCCATCGCATCTCAATAGGAGGCGTTCTCCACATGAAACTCAAGAGGAATTCCAGGGGTCATGGGACCAAACCAAAAGACCCGCAAATGTCCCAGTCCACTCCAGATGAACTTGATTTCCCTGCACTACCTCGACCGGCACTCCAAGTTTCGACTTACACCACGGTTGCACGTGTGACAGCCGAGTGGGAAAGCCTCGAGGGAAAGCCTCAGATCCCAGTGTCAATTTGATGGGAAGCGTCACACTGCTACTACAGTTCGGGAGGAAAGCGGACGTGCATGTCTCCACTCGATATGAAGCCTGGCTCCCTTGTGGAGACTCTAGAGGAACCCCAAGATCCATGTCAGGACTGGAGAGGAAACTTCAGGTTCCGGCCTCGGTTCCAGAAGAGGACTTAGGGCTCGGCACCAACTGGAGAGGAATCTTGAGAGGCCCCTGGCAACTCACATGGAGACTGGCATTTCCTGAGGCCTCATGAGTGGGTCCCTGAGGTCCACATCGTACCTCGATAGGAACCTGCTGCAACTCGAGAAAAACCAGGAGGTTCTCCGTTCCAGACGAGATGATGCCATTTTCCGCTGCAGCCTCTCGAGGGAAATCACACCTTCACTCTTGAACCTCAAAACCGTCCTTCACATCCTTGCTGCAAGTCAAGAAGTTCACTGACTTACCCGTCTCCACTCGAGCAGAACAACGAGGGTCCCTCTACAACTCTAGAGGAGCCCCGTTTCCCCCTCCTCAGTGCGAGATGAGGGTTCCTTTCGCTACTTCTTCGAGAAGGGATTCCCGGCGTTTCCGTCGCATCTCAAGAGGAGGCACTCTCCACAGGAAAGTCGAGAGCAACTCCAGGGGTCACGCCACCTTTCCGAAAACCCCCCAAAATGACTCATTCCACTAGAGATGAAGCTGATTTCCCTGTACTAACTCGAATATCAACCCGAATATCGAATCACACCACAGTGGCCCCTGTGACAGCCCTGTGGGTAAGCCTTGAGGGAAAGCCACAGATCCTTGTGTCAACTCGACGGGAAGCCTCACACTGCTGCTACAGCTCGGGAGGAAAGCGGACGTGCACGTCTCCACTCGAGACATGGCCTGACTCCCCTTTGGAGAATCCCGCAGTACCCAAAGATGCATGTTAGCACTGGAGAGGAAACCTCAGGTTCCGGCCTCCACTCCAGAAAAGGACTTAGCACTCGGCACTGACTGGAGAGGTATCCCGAGAGGCCCCTCACAACTCACATGGACACTGGCCTTTCATGAGTCCTCATGAGCCGGTCCCTGAGGTCCTGGTCGTAACTCAAGAGGAACCTGCCACAGCTAAAACAACAACAACAACAACAAAAAAAAACCAGGAGGTTCTCCCCTCCAGGCGAGATGAGGCCCTTTTCCGCTGCGGCGTCTAAAGGGAAATCTCACCTTCACTCTTGAACCTCGAAAGGGTCCTTCACACCCTTGCTGCAAGTCAAGAAGTTCCCCGACATACCCGTCTCCACTTCCGAGGAACAACGAGGGTCCTCCCACAACTCAATTGTATACCCTTTCCCCTTCCTCAGCTCAAGATGAGGGTTCCTTTCCATGTTTCGTCAGGAAAGGATTCCAGGCATTACCGTCGCATCTCAAGGGGAGGCGACTCCACAGGAAAGTCGAGAGGAAGTCCAGGGATCGTGTCACCAAACCAAAAGTCGCTCAAAAGTCTCAGTCGAATCGAGATGAACCTGATTTCCCTGCAGTGCCTTGAATATCAGTCCGTGTATCGACTCACACCACGGTTGCACGTGTGACAGCCCTGTGGGAAAGCCTTGAATGAAAGCCTCAGATCCCAGTGTCAACTCGATGTGAAGACTCACACTGCTACTACCACTCGGAAGGAAAATGGACATGCGTGTCTCCAGTGGAAACGAGGCCTGACTCCCCTGTGGAGACTCAAGAGGAACCTCAAGAACCATGTGAGCACTGGAGAGGAAATCTCAGGTTCCGGCCTCCGCTCCAGACAAGGACTTAGGAACCGGCACCTACTGGAGAGGAATCCCGAGAGGTCCCTCGCAACTCGCATGGACACTGGCCTTTCCGGAACCTCATGAGTGGATCCCTGAGGTCCCCGTCGTAACTCGAGAGGAACCTGCCGCAACTCGAGAAAAACCAGGACATTCTCCTTCCAGGCGAGATGAGGCCGTTTTCTGCTGCTGAGTCTTGAGGGAAATCACACCTTCCCTCTTGAACCTCGAAAGCATCCTTCACACCCTTGATGCAAGTCAGGAAGTTCCCCAACATACCCGTCTCCAATTGAGCAGAACAACGACGGTCCGTCCACAATTCAAGAGGAGCTCCGTTTCCCTCTCCTCAGTGCGAGATGAGGGTTCTTTTCCCCACTTCGTCGAGAAAGGATTCCTGGCATTCCCATCCCATCTCAAGAGGAGGCGCTCTAGACAGGAAAATCGAGAGGAATTCCTGGGGTCGTGCCACCATTCCAAAAGACCCCCCAAATGACTCATTCCACTCCAGATGAAGCTGATTTCCCTGCACTGCCTCAACTGTCACCCCGAGTATCGACTCACACCACGGTGGCCCCTGGGACAGCCCTGTGGGAAAGCCTTGAGGGAAAGCCACAGATCCCTGTGTCAACTC
>SJYX01022329.1:0-31496 GCA_006410675.1 Oreotragus oreotragus | reverse complement strand
GCTGGCCGGGTCAGGTCTGCCAACCTCCCCCATCAGGGGCTCACAGTTGCAGAAAAATGGGCCTTGCTGTGCCCGCCAGGTGCAAGGAACAGGTGAGGGTCCTGAGGGTCAGGATGGACATGGGGCTGGAGCTCTGGCTTGTTTTCTAATCATATTATCTGACCCACGAGTGGGAGGTAATTTCAAAAAGACCCTCTCCTAATGAGAGGAACCCAGGAGTCAGGGAGAAGAGGGCTGGCACATGGCCCCAGTGCCTGGGTGCAGTGGAAGTCTCTGGAAGACTTGGAGGAGGGAGGCTGCACAGTGAAGCCCAGGGTCACTGACCTGTCCAGGAGCAGCTGTTTGTTAATTCAGGTCCTGCTCTGAGGGGCTCAGGGTCAGGTCTGACCAACAGATGGACCAAGGGTGCTCTGCAACAAGGGCTCTGTACACAATTCCTGGGTGCTGAGCCCTGTAGGGTACCTGAGCCTCATATCCTTGGTGGAGCCTGCCCACCAGAACCCTGTGCTCCTGGGAGGGATGTGAACGAGCACCCTCTCTCTGAAGCAGGCACAGAGTAGCTTAGCGACTCGCCCATGGGCCCCCTGGGCCCATCCACAGGGAGGAGGTCAGTAGGCAGGTGCTGGCCGCTGTGCTGTGTGTGGGAGGCCCCACAGGAAACTGTTGTTTCTTAAACCTGACACCATGGAGGCCTCCCCAGGACAGGGCAGGCAGCCTGCCACGGGCAGTGGGAGCTCCTGGTGACCCTGCAGGGGCTGTGAGAGGGACAGGCCAGGCTGGAGGGGAGTGAGCACCCGGACAGAGCCAGGGGGCTCGGGGCCCGAGGGGGCCTTTCTGGTCTGAGAGGGGAGTGGACGAGCAGGTGTGAGTGTGGACCCTGGAAAGCAGCCCTGGTGACGTGAGGCTGAATTCGCTTCAGAGGGACAAGACTTCTGGATGATCCCAGAGACAGGATGTGATACAAGAGTCCTGGTAAAAGAAGGTGAGTGAGTCCCCCTAAGAGGAGACTCTGTGAGCTGCCCTAGGAGAGGGTGAAGGGGCAGACAAGAACCTGCTGTGAGTGGGCGGTCACCCTGGGCAGGGGGTGGGCACAGACCCCACTCCAAGGCCCCAGCCTGTCCTCTGGGTGGATTACTTGGCTGCTCAGAGCCTCAGCCTCTCAGCCTGCTTGTGGGCTGATGGTAGCACGGACTGACCAGTAATTTGCTCAGAACAGGGCAGAAAAGTGCCTCATGGAAATTCCACAGAACATCAAGACAGGACTCACAGCCGCTGTTTCCTGCAGGCCTGTCTTCAGGATCCGGACAGCAAAGGCGAGCAGACTTGTAGCAGAGCCTGGGATGGGCTCGGTCTTGGTGGCTGGTGGAGTAACCGCTCTTGTCACCAGGTCCTGCCCTTCAGGCTCTGGGTCAGGGAGCCTGTGAAGTCTGGGTCCAGCTGTGCCCACCTTTGAGACCTGGAGGAGTTGGGCAGGAAGCACTGGTGTGGTCATCACCTGTGCAAAAGCTTGCAAGACAGGGTCCAGTAGGAGCTATTGCCCCGCAGGTGGGTTCAAACAGAGGCTATGTTTGTTTTCTAGACACAAAGCCAAGTCCTAATATCCAGTACATCCATGGCCTGTGAAAAGACACATCTGATCTGGCTTCAGGTGCTGCTGCTGGGTCCCTCCCTCTGGAGCAGGGCCACCAAGTCATGACGGCAAGGTGGTGCAAGTGTCAGGGAACAAGAGCACACGGTCCAGGCCCACGAGAAGCCGTGCTGTGCAGGGAACCAGTGCTGTGGCCGTGGGCACAGTCTCCACCCGCCCCACAGGCACAGACCACTCAGCTGTCAGACAGACCCTGCTCTGGCCTGAGCCTAGCTGAGGTTCTCTGCATCAGTGAGGAACGTTTCTTTTTTTCCATTTTGGTTCAAGTAGGCAAATAATGAATAAGGAAACAAAAGCTGAGACCAACACACCAAAGGCTTTATCCAGTGGCCAAACACTGGAAAAGCAAGAACTAAATATACAGATCAACTTCTCACACACCCGCAAAGTTATTTAATTTTATTAAGATGCAATCAGCTCGGTAATTGACCAAGAGGGCTTCAGGGCAAGGTTTACCTGAGCTCAAGAAACCTGGATGAACAGGAGTTCCAGTACACCCATGGCCTGTGAAAAGGCACATCTGATCTGGCTTCAGGCGCTGCTGCTGGGTCCCTCCCCCTGGAGCAGGGCCACCAAGTCATGACGGCAAGGTGGTGCAGGTGTCGGGGAACAAGAGCACACGGTCCAGGCCCACGAGAAGCCGTGCTGTGTGGGGAGCCAGTGCCGTGGCCGGGGGCGCAGCCTCCACCCGCCCCACAGGCACAGACCACTCAGCAGTCAGACAGACCCTGCTCTGGCCTGAGCCTAGCTGAGGTTCTCTGCATCAGAGGGGAACGTTTCTTTTTTTCCATTTTGGTTCAAGTAGGCAAATAATGAATAAGGAAACAAAAGCTGAGACCAACACACCAAAGGCTTTATCCAGTGGCCAAACACTGGAAAAGCAAGAACTAAATATACAGATCAACTTCTCACACACCCGAAAAGTTATTTAATTTTATTAAGATGCAATCAGCTCGGTAATTGATCAAGAGGGCTTCAGGGCAAGGTTTACCTGAGCTCAAGAAACCTGGATGAACAGGAGTCTCTCTCAGGCTCTGCATGCCCTAGAAACCAGAGACGGGCATGGAGAAAGTCCTGTCTCTTATACACATCTAGATGTGTATAAGAGACAGCTACTAGACGAACGGGAATTTAAGGCAAGAATATCAGGCATTCTCTTCAGAGTTGTTGGGACAGTTTTAATGGTTAGTTTTTAATTTCAACTTATTTTGTGCCTAGTGGACTTAGTAGGAAAATATGTTAGACTATTAAAGCAGGAACTGTGGAAAATTACAGAACTGAAAAAAATGGCCTCACTTCAGAGGAGTGTTACTGCCTAAACAATCAAGAAATCTTTGCTGCTTATTACATTTTTTATTTTTAAAAACACAAGAGCCAGAAGAAATGGTCTTTATCCTCCTCAGACTTACAATACATTGGGGGGGAGAATCTACAGATTAAAAATTAAAATCACTGAAGAACTATGGTAAATAGCCAAGGATTTTCTCTAAATAAGGGATACTTATTATATTTTCTCAGAATACTTTGTCCCTTCTTCTCAGCTTATTAAACTCCTACTGATGTTTCAAAACTCACTTCAAATCCTTTCTTCTTTGTAAAGCTGTCTCTGAATGTCCAGTGGACTCTTGTTTGTCCTTCCTGGTCAACAGCAAGCACCTGAAGCTTCTCCCATGATGTCATATATTTATTTTTATGTGGGTAATTATTAATTATTTCAATCAAGATTTAACTTTCCTGACTTCTGGGAATAAGGGAAGGAAGATATTAATTAATATAGAGTAGCTAGGGAAATGTTCATGGAGAAAATGGGATGTTGATTTACCTTTAAAGGATGTTTGTTGCACAGTTGCTAACTCACGTCTGACTTTTTGCAACTCCGTGGACTATAGCCCACCTGGCTCTTCTGTCCATGGGATTTCCCAGGCAAGAATACTGGAGTGGGTTGCCATTTCCTACTCCAGGGGATTTTCCTGAGCCAGGGATGGAAGCTGTTGTCGCCTGCATTGGCAGGCAGATTCTTTACTGCTGAGCCACCTGAGAAGCCTTTAAAGGATGAGTGCTTGTCAGAAATGGTCTATTGCACTGTCCATTACATAAACAATAGTGAGTGAGCACTGGAAATGTGACCAGTGCATCTGAGAAAACAGATTTTTAGTTTCACTTAATGACAACATGTAACTAGTAACTACTGTTTTGTGCTGAATAGATCTAGGGTTTGGCTGATGTCTTCTCACTTTATTGCTTTTCTAGTGGGTAAACTCTGAAGCCATACATGAAATAGAAAATCTGGATTATCTGTCAATAACTAGTTGCTTGTTTCTCACTGGACACCTTTCCCCATTTTCAAATGGTTAACTTGGAACCGAAGGGGCAAAAGAAACCCAGCAATGGAAAAAAAATGGATTCCAAAACTTTGCCTTTTAATGTGGCTGTTTATATATTCACACAGATGCATATCTCATTGTGCATGAGGAGTGAAATTGGTCATAAAGTTATTAATCCACCAGCCTCAGTAGTGGTTATGTAGTTCTGGTTGTTGTTCAGTCCCTCAGTCATCTCCAACTCTTTGTAACCCCATGGACTGCAGCACACCAGCCTTCCCTGTCCATCACCATATCCTGGAGCTTGCTCAAACTCATGTCCATTGAGTCGGTGATACCATCCAACGATCTCATCCTCTGTCATCCCCTTCTCCTCCTGCCTTCAATCTTTCCCAGCATCAGGGTCTTTTCTAATGAGTCAGCTCCTCATAACAGGTGGCCAAAGTATTGGAGTTTCAGCTTCAGCATCAATCCTTCCGATGAATATTCAGGACTGATGTCCTTTAAGATGGACTGGTTGGATCTCCTTTCAGTCCAAGGGCCTCTCCAGAGTCTTCTCCAACATCACAGTTCAAAAGCATCAATTCTTCGGTGCTAAGCTTTCTCTATAGTCCAACTCTCATATCCATACATGACTGCTGGAAAAAACATAGCTTTGACTAAATTGACCTGTTTCAGCAAAGTAATCTCTTTGCCTTTTATATGCTGTCTAGGTTGGTTATAGCTTTTCTTCCAAGGAGCAAGCGTCTTTTAAATTCATGGCTGTAGTCACCATCTGCAGTGATTTGGAGTCCAAAAAAATAGTCTGTAACTGTTTCTGTTATTTCCCCATCTATTTGCCATGAAGTGATGGGACCAGAAAGAAAGAAAGTGGAGTTGCTCAGTCATGTTGCAGCCCCATGAACTGTAGCCTACCAGGCTCTTCTGTCCATGGGATTTTACAGGTAAGAGTACTGGAGTGGGTTGAGACCTCCTTCTCCAGGGGATCTTCCTGACCCAAGAATCGAACCCAGTCCTCCTGCATTGTAGGCAGATGCTTTACTGTCTGAGCCACCAAGGAAGTCTTTTGCCAAACAATGCCAAAGAATGCTCAAACTACCACACAGTTGCACTCACCTCACTTGCTAGCAAAGTAATGCTCAAAATTTTCCAAGCCAGGCTTCAGCAATACATGAACCGTGAACTTCCAGATGTTTAAGCCAGTTTTAGAAAAGGCAGAGGAACCAGAGATCTAATTGCCAATATCCGCTGTATCAATGAAAAATCAAGAGAGTTCCAGAAAAAACATCTATTTCTGCTTTATTGACTATGCCAAAGCCCTTATCCAGCCATCTCATCCTCTGTTGTCCCCTTCTCCTCCTGCCCCCAATCCCTCCCAGCATCAGAGTCTTTTCCAATGAGTCAACTCTTCGCCTGAGATGGCCAAAGTACTGGAGTTTCAGCTTTAGCAGCATTCCTTCCAAAGAACACCCAGGACTGATCTCCTTTAGAATGGACTAGTTGGATCTCCTTTCACTCCAAGGGACTCTCAAGAGTCTTCTCCAACACCACAGCTAACAAGCATCAATTCTTCAGCGCTCAGCTTTCTTCACAGTCCAACTCTCACATCCATACATGACCACTGGAAAAACCATAGCCTTGACTAGACGGACCTTAGTCGGCAAAGTAATGTCTCTGCTTTTGAATAGGCTATCTAGGTTGGTCATAACTTTTCTTCCAAGGAGTAAGCGTCTTTTAATTTCATGGCTGCAATCACCATCTGCAGTGATTTTGGAGCCCCCCCAAATAAAGTCTGACACTTTTCCCACTGTTTCCCCATCTATTTCCCATGAAGTGATGGGACCAGATGCCATGATCTTCGTTTTCTGAATGTTGAGCTTTAAGCCAACTTTTTCACTCTCCTCTTTCACTTTCATCAAGAGGCTTTTTAGTTCCTCTTCTCTTTCTGCCCTAAGGGTGGTGCCATCTGCATATCTGAGGTTATTAATGCAAATCAAAAGTACACGGACTAATCACCTCACACCAGTCAGAATGGCCATCATCAAAAACTATACAAACACCAAGCGCTGCCCAGGATGTGGAGAAAAGGGAAGCCTCCTGCACCAACACTCGGGATGTAAACTGGTAACAAGCATGATGTAGGATAGTGTGGAGGTTACTCAATGAAAACGAGAATGAGACTACAGGACTCCCTAACACCACACACACAAATAAACTCTGCAAAGTATAAAGATCTTACTGGAAACTCAGATACCATGAAATTCTTGAGGAAAATATAGAAAAGGCACACTTTTCCATAAATTACATCAAGTTCTTTTTCAACCCACCTCTTACAATAATGAATAAACATGAAATAAGAAAATAGGAACTAACGATCCCTTAAAAAGTTTGCACAGGAAAGGAAAGCCCAAAGGAAAGACAGACAACCCTAAGAACAGGGGAAATATTCGCAAACACGGATAACCCCACGAATTCATCTCCAGAACAACAGCTCCTGCGGCTCAACATAAAAACACCAACAGTCTCAGAAGACATGGGCCGGAGATTAGGAGGGTGTTTCTGAGGAAGACTTAGTGTCTGCCGTTATGCTCGAGAAAAACGCTCACCATCTCTAATTATCAGAGAAATGCAAATCAAAAGTCTAAAGAGGTATCACCTCACACCAGCTCAATACCAATTCAAAACTGCAAAAAGAAATTCTGGCTTACCGTTAACAACTGAACGTTCATCGACCTTTAACACATTCTGATTTTAATATCAAGCTACACTTATATATTGGGTTAGCCAAAGGGTTCCTTTGGTCGTTAGGTAAAGACTCATTTTTCATTTTTACCAAGAACTTTATTGAACAACATATTCATTTTGTTCTACTACCTTCTGCCAATTTACAGGCAACTTACAACTCAGAATTCCATCATCCCAAAACTTTTTATCTTTTTGAGCAAAAAACTGTTCCAGGCGCCCTCAGCCAGGGTATTGATATTTTCTCCATTATGAGAACCGAAATACATGGACATCTGAAGGTGGAATGTCTGGCGAACACAGCGGATGAATCAGAACTTCCCAGCCAAGCTGTAACAGTTTTTGCCTGGTCATCAAAGAAACATATGGTCTTGCGGTATCCTGATGGGAGATTATTCGTTTTCTGTTGACTAATTCCAGACACGTTTTGTCGAGTGCTGCCTTCAGTTGATCTAACTGAAGAGCATTGGGAACATTATTGGAATTAATCGTTTGGTTTTCTGGAAGGAGCTCATAAAAAGACTCCCTTCCACTCCCACCACATACACGACATCACCTTCTCTGTTTGAAGACCAGCCTGGGTGTGGCTGGTGGTGGTTCATTTTGCTTGCCCCATAATCTCTTCCGTTCCACATTATTGTACTGTATCTATTTTTCATCACCTGTCATAATTTGTTTTAAAAAACAGAATGTTCTCCTTATGTTTAAGTAGAGAATCACATGTGAAAATAAGATCAAGGCTTTCTTAACTTATTTGGAACCCAAACATTAAAGTGATTAACATAACCGAGCTGGTATAAATGATGTTTAACAACTGATTTCGATAACCGAGCTGGTATAAATGATGTTTAACAAATGACTTCGATATTTTGAGTATGCCCACTGTCTCCCTTGTAGTGTAACATGGATCGTCCTTAAAAAAATCTCGACTTGATCACTATCAACTTCAACTGGTCTACCCGACTGTGAGGCATCATCCAGCAAGAAATCTCCAGCACAAAACGTCACAACCCCCTTCTGACACATTCAGTATGTCCCAGCACCTTCTCCATACACTGCACAAATCTTTTTTGCATTTCTGTTGCACTTTTCCTTTTATTAAAATAATAAAGCATAATATGCTGAAAATGTTGCTTTTTTTGCCTTCCATTGTCATTACTAAAATGGCTGGACCAAAAATCTACCAATTTTGGTAAGCTATGTTTAAAGGCATGCTGGTATGACAGCTGTCACATTACATCTAATAAAACTGCTTTTTTTGAATGAGGTTCAACACCACTAAGCGCTACTAGAGTCACGGTATGGAAAGAAAAAAACAGACTTTCTGGTCAACCCACCTATTTCGTCTGATGTAGGATTTCAATGTCTAACAGAAAGACAGTGTTTTACATACTATTACCACTTGTTGCTGTTCTGTCATGTCCGACTCTGCAACCTCACGGCTGGCAGCATGCCAGAACTCCCTGCTGCCCATCAAATTTTGACTTGCTTCAAAAATATTTCATGCTGAGTATACTTCCGTTAAAAACCAGATGGTAAATTTTTAATAAATTCTGTTTTGGGTAAGTTTAAAAATAATGCCACGCAGCCCTCACAGGACAGAGCCCAATGGCTTGGGGGAACCCCTGCTGTCCTCCAGGACACAGCGCCCAACACATCCACTCACAGTTCAGCAGTATCCAGTTCACCCCCTCAGACAGTCCTGGCGAAGCTCTGAAATTCAGTGTTGTGATTATTCAACGTCATAACTTAGAAATTCCAACTAAAGTAGAGGCCCACCAGTGCTGTGCCTTGATCGGAAAATGGAGAACAAAAAGCAAAGTAAAGGTCAACCTGAGTCAACTCACTCCCTGTTTCAAGAGTGCTGTGTCTGAATGCTTGCGTGCCCCCAGATCCACAAGCAGGGATTCTAAGGGCACTGGGCGGGGCCGCCCTCGGCAGGTGACAGGTCGTGAGGGCGGGGTCCCCAGGAGTGGGGCGTGTGCCCTTATGAAGGAGACAAACCCCAGCCCCTCTCCTCCGCGTGAGACACAAGGAGAAGTCTGCAACCAAAAGAGAGCCCTCACCCTGCCAGGCTGGTGGCCCAACCCAGACTGTCAGCCTCCAGAGCAACAAGACGTAAATTTCTACTGTTGGAGGGATGGGCTGCCATCTGCGGGTCTGCAACAGCAGCCCAGAGGGACTGTGGCAACATCAGCAGCGATGAACGGGACAGCCTGGAATCTGGAATCTAAAAAAGTCCCAATAACACCGCAAAAATCAAAACCTTGAAGTATAAAGCTTACAAAAAAAAAAAAATATATATATATATATATATGCACACGTGCAGAAAACAGTGAAACTCAGGTGAGCACAGACAAATTATAAAATGCAGAGCTCTTCCTGCTCACGAGCAACACACTCAATGTCGTTAAGAGGACCATTCTTTCTGTAGATTCAACAGAATCTCAGTCAAATTCCTCCCAAACATATTTGACAAATTGGTTCAAAACCTAGAGGAGATGACAGAAGACTAAGAAACACAGTTACAGAAACCCCTCATTCAAAGCCCAAGGCTTACGGGAAAGCGACAGAAATGAAGAGTGTGATGCTGGAGAGCAGAGAGAGACATAGAACAGAAGAGAAAGCACAAAAATAGGCCCACGTGAATCCAGTCAAGTGACCAGTCAAAGGGACAGTGTAACAGAGGAAGGAAGCATGTAACCGGGGAAGGAAGCGTGTAACAGAGGAAGGCAGCGTGTAACAGGAAGGAAGCGGGTAACCGGGGAAGGAAGCAGGTAACCGGGGAAGGAAGCGTGTAATAGGAAGGAAGCGTGTAACAGAGGAAGGAAGCGTGTAATCGGGGAAGGAAGCGTGTAAGAGAGGAAGGAAGTGTGTCCACAAATGGCCAGGAAGCAACTGGAAACACGTGGGGAAACGAACGTAGATACAAATACTCTAACTCACACACACACAATATTCACTCAGAATGGTCCATAAACATTAATTTTTCAAATGCAAAATCATAACCATTATAGAATAAAATCTATGTAATCTTGGGTTTGGTATGAGTTTTTAAGTAAAACTCCAAACACTAGTCCATGAAAGAAAAAAAATGTGATGCTGTCTATGAAAATTTTAAATGTCTACCTCATGAAAGACCCTGTTAAGAGAATAAAAAGACAAATCACAGGGGCTTCCTTGGTGGTCTGATGGTGGGGACTCCACCTCCCAACGCAGGGCACACAGATCCCATCCCTGCGCCTGGAAGATCCCACATGCTGCACGGCGGTTCTTCAGGGTTCCAATTTCTGCACATCCTTGCCAACAGTAGCTTCCTCTTTCTTTTCTTTTTATAGTAGCCATTCTAATAGATGCAAAGTGGTATCTCGCTGTGGGTTATTTCTGTTTTTGTCTGTGTGGGTTGAGCCGTGAGGCTTGTGGGATCTTAGTTCCCCAACCAGGGATTGAACCTGGGCCTTCGGCAGTGAAAGCACAAAGTCCGCGCCATAAGCCCACCTGGGAATTCCCTCTCACTGTGGTTTTTCCACTTCCCTGATGGCTAGTGATGCTCAACATCTTTTCACGTGTTTACTGGCACCACGTTTAGCAATGACTTCTTGGGTACGACAACAAAAACACGGGCAGAAAGATAAAACATCAATAAACTGCACTTCACAAATACTTAAAGCTTTTGTGCTTCAAAGAATACTCTCAAGAAAGTAAAAAAAACAACCTACAGAATAGAAAAAAATATTTGCTAATCACAAGTCTGATAAGCATCTTATATCCAGAATATACAGAGAGCTCTTACAACTCAGCTACAAAGGGATAAACAACCCACATTTAAAATGGGCAAAGAACTCAAGCAGACTTTTCTGCAAATAAGATATACACAAATAGCGTGAGAAGCTGTTCAGCATCATTAGCTGTCAAGGATACACAAAGAAAAACCACCACGTGGTACCACTTCACATCCATTAGAATGGCTGTTATCAAAACAACTTAATTCAGGAAAGGAAAAAAAAGAAATGAAAAAGAAAGGACACTAACAAGAGTTGGAAAAAATATGCAGAACATGGAGCCATATAGTGCACTGCCAATGAGAATGTGATGCTGCAGCCACTGAGGAAAACAGTGTGGCAGCTCTTCAAAAAGATGAACGTAGAGTTAACACATAATCTAGCAAGTCTAAACCTAGGAATATACACAAAGAATTGAAAAGAGGTATTCAAACAAAAACTTAGACAGGAACTTTCATGGCAGCACAGATCCCAAGAGTGCAAAGGTGGAAATAACCCAAACATCTAAGGACGGGCGTGCAGTCTGTCCAAAGACTGTCCACTACAATGTGGACAGACGTCAGAACCACTGCAGCAGGAGGGGAAACAAGAACACCAAAGGCGATGTACTATACGCCATTTGTATGAAACAGCCACAGCAGGTAACTCCTAGGACAGAAAGTGGACTTGTGGGGGCCAGGGGTGACAGGAGGGTGGAGAGGGGAGTGGGCGCTTGGGGGTTTCCCTTCAGAGTGAAAGCAGACAGAGGGGCCAGCTGCGCACAAGACGATGCAGTGAATGTCGCTGCAGCACACACTTAACAGTGAGCCGCATCCTGTGTAAACTCTACCGCAGCAACAGCCAAAGAGAGAGCCCTGAGCCCCCGGGCAGCCCCCGCCTCGGCCGAGCCTCCAGGGCTGTCCACGGCCCGGCTGCTGCGGGGCCCGGCCAGCCACCCTTCGGATGCTCATGGCCCGGCCACACTGTCGCTCAGCTCCTCCCTCCAGCAGCTCCCTCGTCGAGTCCCAGGCCACCTTCCCTGCTTCCTTCACAGGTGCAGGGGGATCCGCGACCCCGCATCGGGTCTCATGGGGTCTCAGTGTGCAGTCGCCAAGGGTCGTCTCCCCAGAATAGGTGGAAATGAGTGTTTCCTGAGCCTCGCTGTGTATAAGCAGCTGGCTCAGGGCGTCCTGAGATGCAGGCGTGGCCGACCTACAACCACCAGCCTCTAAAAGCGGCTGCTTACTCAGGCAACAGCAAGACCAAGTGTGTGAGTCAAACGAACACCGTGCCCAGCCGTCCAGTCCTGCGGGGCTCAGGTCCGCGTGAGCTGCAGGAGCCACACAGATGCCGTTATAAATACACGGGCCTGGGGCTCCCCAGGGCCGGCTCCAGGAAGTGGATTCATGCTAGTATTTTTATCCTTGGTTAGAGCAGAGGGTGCCTGCGCCTCACTTCCGTCCACACACCTCCACTCTCTGGAAACTAAAGATACACTCGGGGTCCTGCCTGGTCCCGCCTGTGGCTCTCCACAAACCTCAGGGCTCCACAGCACGCCGTGGGGCGTGGTCGGGAGCCTGTCTGAGCCAGAGGGACCTGTGCCTTCAGGACCTGGGGAGGCTTTGTTTCTCTATGCTCAGACCACAGGGAGGTGCCTCTCCAGCCCAGCACCCAGGAGACAGGCCTCCATCTATCCCACCTGCAATACGTCAGCACCTCCAACCTCAGGGCAGGTCCGGCCCAGCCCTCACTAAACAAAGGACCCCAGTGCCAGACCCAAGTCCCGCAGCCAGGAGGGACAGGGTCTGTGTGTGAAACCCAGGGAGAGTGCTGGGGAGGCCCTGGAGGCACCCTGGGGCCCGTGAGCCAGCAGGAATCCGGAGACGTCTGGCAGAGGGAGGGACACTGGCCAGAAAAGGGAAGTCCTACCCCAGCACCTGCTAACCTGACCTTTTATAGAAACGGGGTCTCAGCCCATAATTCAGCCAAAATAGAGCAAGTCTTTCAGGTCAGCCCTGATCCACTGTGACGACACTGGTATAAAGAGGGGCTCTGGACACAAGGCAGGGCCTTTGTGAGGCCGGAGCTGTGTGGCCTCAAGCCAGGAATCACCCAAGCCGGGCACAGCCTGAGTCAGGCCCTCGCAGGCACCCCTGCGGCCCCGCCAACACCGGGATTCCACACTTCCGGCCCCCGGAGCTGCCGGACCACCAACTTCTGCTGTTCTAAGCCACCCAGCTGATGGTACGCTGCTGCAACAGCACCGGACACAGACAGGCGCCCTCTGCCCTGCCCCCCGCTCTCCAGACCACGGGGGAGGCGACAGGCAGGGCCCTTCGCAGACCTAGGCCACGGCAGACGGTCCCTTCTGGCCCTGACCCTCGGGGCTCCGGCCACAGCTCGCAGCTTCCTGAGGCCCCTGGGAGGATGAGGACGAGGAGGAGCAGGGGGAGCTCCCTGAGCTGGTCACTGAGCACCCCCAGAAACCCCAGGCAGCAGACCCCAGCTCCTGTCTATGTCCTCTGAACCCGCCCCCCAGCCATCAGCAGTTTGAAATGGCCATCCATCCCTTTTAATCTCAGTAGGGGAGGAAGCCCAGGGAGGCACAGAAAGCGGACCCTCAGCCTCATCGCTGCGTCTCAACTGTGTCCACGGGGCCCAGACTGGCCTCTTAAGGGGCGGAGGACAGAACAGGCTGTGGGGCCAACGCCTCGCTTCTCCGAGGTGCCCGGGGTTAAGCCCGGAAGCAGGGAGGGAAGTGGTGGATGGGGGCCAGGATGGCAGGACGCTGAGGGCAGAGGCCCAGGCCCGCAGGTGTGGGGTGCGGGGGAGAGCCCGCCTGCCTCCACCCAGACCCGACACCTGACCGCCGCATGGGTGGCCCTGCGCAGGAGGTCCAGTGCCAGTCAAAGGTCAGCTCCAGGGCCGTTGGTCCACAAACGTCAAGATGGACAGGCTGCAGCACCACGGGCCTGCCCACACAGCACCGTCCGTCCGGGAATCCAGACTTGACCAGTCACAGAAAATGCCACCGGTGGGGAGGGGGGCGGCTCAGAGCTCCACACGCTTCCCGGGAAGGTGGAGGTCAGCTCCCCGCAGAGCAGTCCGGGGCACAGTAGTCGCCGCTGCTGCCCTCGCACTGGGGGGGCACCGGCTGGGGGCAGCCCGCAGGGGCCCGGTCCTCCTGTGGCAGGTAGGCGGGCGACGGCTCCCCCCACTCCAACTGTCCCGCTGGCAGCACACCTGCAGGGAGGCCAGGCCCAGGGCCGCCCTCCTCCTCCAGGCCCGCCGATGGCCAGGCGTCTGCGGGGTCACAGTGCAGCAAAGCGACGGCCTCCCGGACACGGGCTTCCAGGAGGGCTCCTCGTGGGGGGCCGGCATGGTCCCGGCCTGCCTGTGGACTGGCTCCGCGGGCCCCTATCCAGGTCTAGAATGGAGCAGCGGGAGGAGGGCAGGCCTCAGGAGGCGTGTTCAGGACTCAGCATGGGAGCAGCTGCCCCTTCTCCACGAAGCTCTACAGACAGCCACACCCAGAGGCCCAGAGCACCCTCTCCACCCACCACGGGCCAACCCAGCCTCGGCACCGCGCCCCCTCCCTCCCCACGCTCCCCTGCACGGGGCCCGGGGCTCACAGAGGCCTAAGCCAGGGTGTAGATACGGGCCAAAGACAGTGCTGCCCCTCACCCCAACCCCACTACCCACACACACGCACACATGCACGCACGCAGTGTTGGGCCTAGCACCTCTGGGCCAAGGTCAGCAGACCTCGACCCCTCCGTGGGACCACAGGAGGCCCCCCACCTCCAAAAGGAAGCTGTTTCTGTATATACATCAACGAAGTGAGAACACTCCCTTTCACCATGCACACAACACACAAACTCAAAATGACTTAAAGCTCTAAACAGAAGACATGGCACCATAAAACTCCTAGAAGAGAACAAGGGCAGAACATTCCCTAACATAAATCATACTAAATCAACGAAGTGATTTCACCCTTTCACCATGCACACACACACAAACTCAAAATGACTTAAAGCTCTAAACAGAAGACATGGCACCATAAAACTCCTAGAAGAGAACATAGGCAGAACATTCCCTAACATAAATCATACTAAAGGTTTCACAGGTCAGTCTCCCAAGGCAACAGAAATAAAAATAAGCAAATGCAACCTGATCAAGCTAACAAGCTTTTCCACAACAAAGGAAACCATGAACAAAATGAAAAGACAACATGCAGACTTGGAGAAAATATCTGCAAACAATGTGACCAACAAGGAATTAATCTTTAAAATATACAGACAGCTCATACAGCTCACTACCACCACCACCAACAACAAAAAATCAAAAAATGACCGGGAAAGACATCTCTCCAAAGAAGAAACACAAATGCCCAAGAGGTACATGAAGCAACGCTCGCCATCAGTAGTTACTGCGGCTGCTACTGCTGCTAAGTCGCTTCAGTCGCGTCCGACTCTGTTCGACCCCATAGACGGCAGCCCACCAGGCTCCACTGTCCCTGGGACTCTCCAGGCAAGAACACTGGAGTGGGTCAGTAATAATTAGAGAAAGGCAAAGGGAAACTACAGTGAGGTACCATCTCACACTGGTCAGAATGGGCATCATTAAAAGCTGCAAAGAGGACCTCCCAGGTGGAGCAGTGGACGAGAGTCCACTTTCCAATGCACAGGACGTGGGTTCAATCCCTGGTCCAGGAAGATCGCACGTGCTATGAAGCAACTAAGCCTGTACGTCACTACTGGGCCCACGTGCTGTGAGCACTCGGCCCGCGTGCTGCGAGTACAGAGTCGGCGTGCTCGGAGCACTGAAGCCTGCGTGCTGTGAGTACAGAGCCCGCGCGCCGCGAGTACAGAGCCCGTGCGCCGCGAGCACTGGGCCCGCGTGCTGTGAGCGCTGGGCACGCGTGCCGCGAGCACTGAACCTCGCGTGCCGTGAGCACTGGGCCCGCGGGCCTAGAGCTTGTGCTCCCCAACAAGAGGAGTCCCCGCAAGGAGAAGCCCACGCACAGCCACACAGAGCAGCCCTCACCACAACCAGAGAAAGCACACACACAGCAACGAAGACCCAGCACAAAGAGCAATACATAAATAAGCAAAAAAAGCTACAAACAGAAATAATGGAGAGGGTGTAGAGAAACGGGAACCCTCCTACACTGTTAGTAGGAACAAACTGGTCATCCACTGTAGAAACCTGTATGGATACTCCTTAAAATAAAAAAATAGACCTACCATATGACCCAGCAATCCCACTCTTGGGCATATATCCAGACAAAATTCTAATTCAAAAAGATACATGCATTACCATGCGTAAAATTAGACAGCTGGTGGAACTTTGCTATAGGAGGCAGGGAGCTCAAATCTGATGCTCTGTGACAACCTAGAGGGGTGGGAGATGGGAGGGAGGTTCAAGAGGAAGGGGCATGTGTGTGTATCTAGATATATATAACTGAAACCAACAATACTGCAAAACAACTACCCTCCAATTAAAAATACATAATTTTTTTAAAAGATATATGTACCTCAATGTTCACTGACGCATTGTGCACAATAGCCAAGACACAGAAACAATCTAAATGTCTATCAATATGTGAATGGATGAAGAAGATGTATGTGTATGTGTGTGTGTGTGTGTGTGTGTGTGTGCACGCACGCACAATGGACTATAACTCAGCCACAGAAAGAATGAAATAATGCCATTTGCAGCAACACGGTTGCAATCAGAGGTTATCATACTAAGTGAAATAAGTCAGACAAAGACAAATACCACGTGAGATCACTTATACGACACAAGTGAACGTGTCCACAAAACAGAAACAGGCTCCTGGACATAGAAGACACGTGATCGCCAAGGGGGGTGGGGAGGGGTATTCCGGGACCTGGGGGCTAGCAGACGCAAACTCTTCCATACACGAAGCATAAACAGCAAGGTCCCCCTGTAGAGCCAATACCCTGTGACAAACCATCAGGAAAAAGAATATTTTAAGAAGCTGTTTCCTACGTGGGGCCAGGGATCTCCATCCAGTGCAGCACACACACCCTCCATCGGAGAGCCAGTCCAAGGCTTCAGACTGTGTCCTGGGGGTCTAACTAACCCCCGGCAGCTGCTATGGTTCTACAGGGAAGGGGCTGGGTGCCTACAGCCCAGAAGGGGCGTTCAGGGTAACATTTACCCCACAGCCCTGACCAAGGGCTCAGCTTTAAGGTGCAAATCATCTCTCTCTATGACAATCTTAGAAACCATACTTTCTGTTAAGAGAGAAAAGGGCCAGGAGGAAGCCAGCCATGCAGAGCCAGCAGGGAGAACCTAGGCAGAGCCAGTCAGCGGACCCCCAGAAGCTCTGTCCTCTGACATAGCAAGGGGCCCAAGACACTGAGACCAGAGGCCACCCGTGGAGCCCTCCTGCCACGCCTTCTGCCTGTGGAGCAGGAGCGCCTGGCCAGCAGCAGGGACCACGGGGCCGCCAAGCTGTCCTCAGGGTGGCCTGTGGGAGCCCACGAGGAACACCACAACGGGGGTGGGAGGCCAACTCATCACACCAGCCAGTGGGCCTGGAGGGGCCAGGCCCTCCACGGCGGCCACCAGAGTAGCCCAGGGACCAGGAACGGCCCCAGGGCAGCAGAAGACGCAGCCCCCGGCGCTGGCACCTCAAAGGGCTGCTGCAAACCAAAGAGGCAATGTCACAAGAATCTTCACGTTTTTCCATCAGCAATGAAATCGAGACACAAGAGGAAAAAGAGCTCAGCAACACAGCAAAGCTAATTTTTCTTCTTGCCCATTTGAGTCACAGTGTGTATGTATCTCTATATATACTCTACAGGCCATTGTATACACTTAAAAAGCTCTAAGCACTGACAGAGGCCCCCAAACCTCACCCAAACCCACATCCTGGGGAGGCCGGACATCTGGGCACCCTGGCCCCACCCCAACCCTGGCCCGCAGGGTCACAAACCTGGAAGTCCCCGTTGTGCACGCTGTACAGAGGCTGGAAGAATGGGCCTGGGGACGGCACACCCTGGTACAAGGCTGTCTTCATCCTGCAGCCAGGAGACGGCAGTCAGAGGATGCAGAGACCTGGGCCAGGGGCTCCTTGCGGCCCTGCTCCAGCGGTCACTGCAGAGACCTCGGCTCCTTCTAGCAGCAGGCCCGTCCCTGGCCCGTGTGTGCTCTCCCCTCACTGGGTCCAGGTCTGACACCAGGTACCTATGGCCCCTGTGCAGGTGACCCCACAGAACTGAGTTATACCAAGCCATGCAGTGGACGTGCCCGGCTTTGTCCTCAGTCTGAGAGGGAGACAGCACCTCCAGGAAGCCCGCCTGATTTCTCCCTGAGCATCTACCCATCTAGGGTAGATGGTGGACCCAGTGGTCCTCCCCTGAGGATGGCACACTGGGCTCCAATCCAGCAGGTCCAGGTCCACCTCAGCAGCCTCCCCACAGGCCTAGCCCGACTCCCCACACCAGGGCTGGCCTCAGGGGGCACAGGTCACATTGCATCCACCCGCACGTCCCGTCAGTTTCTATTCCTGAGACCCTGGCACGTCCCTCCCCTTTGCTCCATCTCTGCTTCTCCCGCCAGCTCCCACACTTGCCTCCATCTGGACACTGCTGCTGGTTGCCCCGCAGGCCTCCTCTTCACTTGTACCACGAACTTCCTCTCTCAAAACATCAGCCAGGTCACATCATATGTGGCCAGGCTTAAAGGGCTTTCCTTTGACCCAAGGAAAAGCTTGACCCCTCCCTCGCCCAGGCTCTCTGTCCAGCTGCCTCTCACCCTCTCTGCTCCCTGTCCATGCCCAGCCAGTCTCCTGTGGGGCCGGCCCTGCACCCTGTCACCTGACCATGTGATGGCTTGTTTCAGGAGGGCCTTTGTGGTCATCTGGATCTCAGGAGCATCCCCCAGGGCCGGGGACAGGGGCCCGTGGAAGCCAGACGCCCAGCACTGTGCCCACCGAACCAGGCAACAGGCTGGCGCCTCCAGAGGCAGAAGACAGGGCTCAGAACATGGCCTGGTCTCCAGGGCTCTTGGAGACACACTGCCTACCACCCCTACGCACATGGCAACTTGGGAACTCCCCACTGGTCCAGGGAAGAGGCCTGAAACCCCTCCCCATCCAGGAGCATGCGGGGAGGGGCCGCAGGTTTGGACCTTCAATGCACCGTAGACCCCTTGCCCAAACATACACACACACACACACACACACGATCACACGCACACATGCACACACTCCCACACACACATAAGCACATGCCCTCACAAACATCCCTGGCCACCCACCTGGGCGACAGCTTGAACAGTAAGTAGGTCAGGCTGCTCAGCAGGAGGAAGAGGGACACAGCGACCAGGCTGCTATCGGATGGCCCCGGCGCAGGGACCAGGCGACCTGCGGCGAGAAGGGCCAGGGCTGCGTCCCTCTGACTCGCCTGGCGAGGCATCCAGCCGCGCGCCTGGGCCACAGGGAAAGTACCGGACAGGCCCTGGAGGTTTCTTTCACGCCTGCAAGAGCACCTTGGTGAGGCACACGGCCCTGGGCCTCGCCTTTTCCATCCAGAGTCAATAGGGTCTGCGATCCTTCAGGACCTCCGTCCACGGGGTCAGCCAGGCTGCCCTAAGCAGATGAGGCCACGCCCGGCTCCGCGGGCAGCAGCGGGCCCTGGTGTGCAGCCCGGGGCCACAGTAGCTCCCAGGAGACACCCAAGCTGACCCCGTTGACCAGCTCAGAGAGAGGGAGTAGGAGGGGGAAAGGTGGGACACTCGGAGGCAGGCAGGGGCCCCACCCAGACCCGGGGGCAGCGGCCATGGCAGCGCCCACCTCGTCTGTGGGGGGCAGCAAAGCAGGCAGGCTGGCTCCAGTCACTCCACACGCCCTCGTATCGCTCCTCCTCCGCCACCTTGCCCTCTAGGGCGGCCATCTGGACGCGCAGCCGGGCCTCATAGGCAGAACCGGGGTCCAACTCAGCGGCTTCAAGTTTGAGCCAGGTCACCCCAACGATGTGATCCTTGTGCCGAGCCCACTGGGGATGACAGTCGGGAGATGCTGGTGAGGAGACTGGGCCGTCAGCCCTAGAGGACATGCACGCGGGGACGCTGCCCACGTCCACACGCTTCCATGCGTTCACTTGCGTGCACACCCATCCACACAGGCAGGCCCTGTGAACATGCGCACACACACATAGAGGCACACTCACCACTCCACACTCACATACCCTTGACTCTGGTCACTGCCTTCCTCGTAATTCCAAGGTGAAAGCACCCTGGGTGGGAAGGGCAGCATCTCCTGCTGCTTCCAGGAGAGACGGGCCCCAGGGTGGGCGGCCCAGCTTTACCTCCCAGGCTTCCTCCTGCCTCTTGAAGGCCAGCTCATAGCTGAGGAGCATGGCCAGCGGCTCCAGGGCAGGACTGACGCTCCAGGTCAGGACACAGTGCTCAGAGCTGACGTTGCTCTGCAAGTCCGAGGGGGGGTCCAGCTTCACTGAAACAGAGCAAAGCCATGTGAGGGGGTGTGGGTCAACATGCCCAAAACTGGGGATCAGAAAGATTCCTGGGAAGGATGAGGATGTGACCAAGGCCCTCTCGGAGCAAGGCCTCTCTGGGATACTGGTCCAGAGAAGGTCCAGGTGGGACGAGACAGCCTCTGAGGCAGCCAAGGTGAGTCTCAAATCTAAGCTGGTGTGCCTGAAGTGCATTTCAAGGGACCCACGCTGCAGCTACAGCCCCAAGTCAAAGCCCTGCTCCTTCATCCTTCTCCGGACCTGAGCCCTCCAGCAACCAGTGGACCCGCCCCTCGCCCGCCAGTCCCCACCTGCTGCAAGCCCTGGATCTGTCTGCAGGGACCGGGCACACTGACTGGATGGTGGGGGTTATGGGCGGTGGGTTCTGTGGCCAGGGTTTTCCCAGCCAACAAACCCGACCCAGGTCTCACCGTGTCTCCGGGGCAGATACTGTGGATCCACCAGGCTGACTTGCTCCTTCCCAGAGATGTGGCGGTGGAAGGTGATGGTGAAGTTGTCAGCAGGCACGAGGACCTCCTCGGGCGGCAGCTCCACGGTGCACACGCCAGCCCAGAAGACACACTTGTGCTTGCTGCCCGGTATGACGTTGCTGGAAAGGACGCGTGTGGGCACCAAGGAACCATGGCCCCCCCCAGCTCCCTGCCCTCTGCCCCCGCTCTCTGGTCTCACCTGGTGAAGAGCAGCCAGGAGCCGGCCCCCTGGCCCGGCGCTGGGCCAGGCCAGCGGCACTCAATCCTGAGGAAGTTGTTATTGTGGCAGGTGAAAGCCCCAGGCCCCGGCCCTGGGAACAGTGACCGTGGCAAGTCCACCATGGCTGCCTCGGGGCAGGGCCGGGGGGGTGGGTAGGGCCTGGCGCTGACCCCCTAGGACAGGGCAGAGCCAAGAGGAGCCCTGAGGTGACCACGGCGGGGCTGGGCACCACAAGGGACGGGCTCTGACCTTGTGCCCTGAGTGGGGCTGAAGACAGGCACCCGCAGCCCAGACCCTGCCCCACTCTGCACCTACACTCCCCGCACGCCCTGAGCCAGCCCTCACCTCCTCTGTCCCCCAGGACAGGGACCCCCAGGCCGAGCCAGGCGCAGACACAGGCGCAGAGCAGGAAGCAGGTGCCTGCCTCTCGCATCAGAACTTCGCTCTGCAAGGTCCAACCTGGAAGAGGCTGGGCTGAGGGGCTGTGTTGAGAGCACTGACCCCCCAAGGTGGCACTGTGGGGAGGGCGNCCCAGGACAGGGACCCCCAGGCCGAGCCAGGCGCAGACACAGGCGCAGAGCAGGAAGCAGGTGCCTGCCTCTCGCATCAGAACTTCGCTCTGCAAGGTCCAACCTGGAAGAGGCTGGGCTGAGGGGCTGTGTTGAGAGCACCGACCCCCCGAGGTGGCACTGTGGGGAGGGCGCTTCAAGCAAGTCACCACCCACTCCCTCATCCCATCCCCGTGAAGGTGCCGCAGGGGAGCGGCACCCGCAGGAGCTCAAGCTCAGGCCTCCCAGGTCTGAATCAGCCACGTGTCCAGGTCTGTCCAGCAGGCAACGCTCCGAGCCTGGGCCCCAGGGCCCTCCTGCAGGGGAGGCAGGGCTGGGGGGACACGGCTGCGGACGACAACCGAAGGGCAGATCTGCTGGAGCCCCTGGTGTCGCACCTGGGCCAGCTGTGAAGGTGCGTCATCCACGCTGAGTTCCCACCAGAGCCACGAGAGGCAGGGGCGGTCCCCGGTCCCCGGTGGGGAGCTGACCCCAGGGCTCTGCCCCAGGACAGCAGAGGAAATGCAGCAGGTGTCCACACGCCCACCAGCACCTCCCACACTGTTGCCACAGGCCTGACCCAAGGAGCCCTGCAGGGGACAGCACCCCGGGCTGGGGCTCCCAGTGCAGGGGGCTGGGTGCGAGGAAGCACCTGCTGACGCCGTCAGCCCATTTTTGCAGCCCCAGATGGTACACTGATAGCTCCTTCGCAGGAAGCAGGGCCAGCCTGATTATGCAAGCCTGATGGGTGATAAGGACTCTCAGAAAAGCAGGAGACAAGCACAGACCGCAGCACGGAAGCACTCAGAGCCCACACCCACTCTCCCAGCAGCAGACGCCCTCCCCCACCCGCCACAGCCTCCTCATGGACCCACAGGACAGACCCCTGTCGGGTCAACAGGCAGGAAGACCCCACCAGCCCCTGGACTGAAGCATCACCTGCCACAAACCGCCCAGCAGTCATGGGTGGAGGGAGCTGGCTCTCAGGGAGCCCGAGATGGGGTCAGAGGGAGCACCAGGATGCTGGGTGGGCGGGAAGCGGGCACCAGGATGTGGGGGGGCAGTGGGCACTTAGGATGTGGGGGGCAGGGGACATTTAAGATGTGGGGCAGGAAGAAGCGCCAGGATGGCCCCAGGGAGGCCCAATCACACCCAGAGGAGACAGGCCACGGGGCAGCCATGACGCAGGATGGGGCCCCACGGGAGAGTGGCCCCACATGCCCATCCTGCAGGGGCCGGGCTGACATCCTCACCTGGCTCGTCCCTTCCCACTGGGCTGTGGACACGGCCTTCCACACACAGCACTTTGGCCCCTTTTGCCAACCCCGTTTCCTCCCTGGCCTCGGGGTCAAGGTCTGGCCAGATGACCACCAGCCCACAGCCTGCCTTCCGGCTTCCTGGCCGGCCATGAAGTTGTGGGCTGCCATGCAGCTGGACCCCTGCCGGGACCTCACAGGGTCGGCTCCCCGGCCTCACCAGGTGAGACGCCTGCCCAGTGGGGCTTATGCATCGCACCACACCCTCCGGATTGGCTTCACCCACTTCCTGTCCCCTTTTTTAATGGGGACAGAGGGGTACCCCGTTACTCTCCCTGCCCATCCCAGGGGGTGGGATGGAGGCTGCGGTTGAAATGGCACTGGTCCACCACTGCCCTCACTGCTGGGAGAGGAGGAAGGAGTCCAGAGGCTGGCTCCCAGGGCAGCTTGGACCTGGGGGAGGCAGGCCTGAGACACAGGACGAGGCAGGAAACGGGAGCAGGACCCGGCACCCACGGCAACCCGGCACCACAGAGCAAAGGGCCGAGGACTGTGCTGGGCAAGGGCAGGGAGCGGGGCGGCCAGGGCAGGGAGGCCACCTGTCCTGGGACAGCCGAGCCAGCCGGTCACCTGCCTCAGGGCAGCAGACGTCCCAGCACACGGAGAGGCCAGGCCAGAGCCAGCGAGAGGCGCGGGAGGGATCCAGGGGCCTTGGGTGGATGGGGCCCAGAGAGCAGGACCCAGGACAGAGGGAGGAGGGGGCTGAGGCTGGAAATGCCTCGGGACGAGCTGCTCACTGTACCACCCCCCACTGTTGCTGCCTTCCGCCCAAGGCGCCGTGCATGGCATGGCTGGAAGGATGCAGACACCGGCTTGGGGTTCAACGAGGGGGGCGCTCTGCTCCACTCGCGCCCACCCAGCCCTGCCAGCAGCCTGCACTGGCCGTCCGCAGCCCTGGCATCAGGCTCCCCAAGGGGGTCTGATTCATGCTGCACCCTCCCATCTGCTCCTAACTGAAGAGACATCCCGACCCTCCCCCAGGCCTGCCCTTGCCTGGAGAAGATGATAACGCCTTGGGCCCCTGGGAGGGGGCTCTGGAACATTCGAGCACGAGCCCTCTTCGTCTCTGTCTTCTTGGCTGCATAGCCCTCCTGGAAGCCTGCCCTCTCCTGCTGCCCTGCCCACAGGTCCCGGGGGGCGTCCACAGACTCCTCTTCAGACCTAAAGTCCCTCAAAGGCATGGGCGAGAGCAGAGGCTTTACCAGCCCCAGGACTGAACCCCGTCTCCACTCACAGTCGTCTGAGCTGAGACCACCTGACCCCAGAACTCCCACGCGCTGCCCCCAAGAGGTCAGGAACTACCCTGGCCCTAAGCCTATCCCCAACTCCACCTAACGAGCTCAGTGCCCATCCCTCTGCCCAGTGGCACCCACGATGCTCACAGGCCAGGCCAGGATGGCCCGCCATTCCTATAGCACATGTCTGTTGCCAGGAGACGCCCAAGGCAGGACAGAGTTGATGAACCAGGGTGGCCTCCCAAACGCCCTGCCGCCCTTCCAAGTGTGGCCCCCAGGCTCCTCCTGGGCTTGGGGCTTGCGGGCCACCTGCCCCGTCCCCCAAAGTCCATGCTGACTTGAGCAGTGGAGAACCCCAGGCGATACTCACCTCTCCAGATACAGCTGCCAGAGCCCATGGCAGGCGTGATGCTCCCCTGAGACCTGTGGGTGGCTTGTCACCCAGCCGCCCCTGTGCTTGCAGCAAAGTCCCTCTGCCTGATTCAGGAGATAACTGCAACGACCAGTGACGTGAGCCTCGCGCGGGAGGCTGACACAGGCCGCCCACATCTGAAACCACGAGAACAAGAGCACGGCAGCTGGCCTAAGAGGGGCGAGCGGGGACCAGCACCCACCATAAACCCCACCTTCCACCCCCAGGGACGGCAAGCTGCCACACGTGGGCCTGGGGACCGTCCGTCGATTGGCAGGTGAACAGGGCTGCTCACTGAACTGGCGCCAGGAGGCGAAGACACGGGCCAGGCTCAGAGCAGCGCCTGTCTCCCAGGCTGCCCAGGGTGCAGCTCAGGCAATCCCTGATCACCGGGGTGGGTGGAGAGGGGGTCAAACCCAACATTAATGCAGGCTCGTTCAAGGAAGGAAATAAAACATGGGAGTCCCCGCCCCCGCCCCCAGACAGACGGCCCGTGGGAAGTGGGGCACAAGTCCCTCCAGACCACGTCTACGCTCCAACAAACGCTCGTTTAACAGCCACCTCGCTGCTCTGGCCCTTTTCAAATTCTTTTCAGAGAAGCACATAAAAAGCTACCTCACGCCTTTACTGGTGGTACAGACCATGGTTTAATAATCCATTGAACCATGGACAATTTCACTGTTGCCTATATCCGATATTTCAATTTAATGGACATATATGTGTATATATAATGAACATACAACACTGCATTCGTTTCTGGTGTAAACATGCCATTTTAAAAGATCCAGGCCTGGATCTCTAATCACCAGGATGAGTGCCGTACAAAAAAAAAAAAAATTGCTGGGGCAACCTGTCAGGCCTAAGACTTCAAAACAGATGCTGCCAAGCGGTCCTCTAGAAAAACACGGACTTCTGCTCCCATCAGACATGTAAGGATGCCTGCAGTCCTCACCAAATGCATTTGACAGTAGTCTTTTAAATCTTTGCCAATCTGATAGGCAAAGACTTTTCAATGTTGTCTTAACTTGCACTTCCTTGGTTATCAGTAAAGATAAGCATCTTTTCATAAACTTATTGACTGTATGTTCTTAGGGGTGCCAAATAAGGTTGCACTTCAGCGTGCCCCTGTGCCTGAGTTTACGTATAAGTGTGTCTGTGTGTCTGTTCTGTGCATTAACCCAGCTGAGGGGAGATCTGGAGACACCGGAGCTGCAGCTCTCTGGTGTTGGAGAAACCAGGACCCACGGCAAGATGGCATCAGAGGCTCAATTCCATGACACACCTTAGGAATGACCAGGAACAAGATCACACTTCTAACATTTAAATGTTGATCATCTTGGCCCCTTACACACTTTTATACTCACTGGTGCCATCCTTGCCCTAGCATCCTTATCAAGAGAGCTTCCTTCTCTCTCAGGCTAGAACTCACTCCCTTGAGACCAACAGACCGTACACCAGCCACACACGACCCACAGGACAGCATGCAGGCTACAGAGACGGGAGAGCATGTCACAGACACTGAGATGCATGAAGGCCACTGCCTCTGCCCAGAAAATGTTTCGATGCCACAGCCTGGCACACCACCTCCTGTAACACGCAGTTCAGTTCAGTCACTCAGTCGTGTCCAACCCTTTGTGACCCCATGGACTGCAGCACGTCAGGCCTCCCTGTCCATCACCAACTCCCGAAGCTTACTCAAACTCATGTCCACTGAGTCAGTGATGCCATCCAAACATCTCATCCTCTGTCGTCCCCTTCTCCTCCCGCCTTCAATCTTTCCCAGCTTTTCAAATGAGTCAGTTCTTCGCATCAGGTGGCCAAAGTATTGGGGTTTCAGCTTCAGCATCGGTCCTTCCAATGAATATGGACTGATCTCCTTTAGGATGGACTGACTGGGTCTCCCTGAAGTCCAAGGGACTCTCAAGAGTCTTCTCCAACACCACAGCTCAAAAGCATCAATTTTTTGGTGCTCAGCTTTCTTTACAGTCCACCTCTCACGTCCATACACTACTGGGACAACCACAGCTTTAAGTGGACAGACATTTGTTGGCAAAGTAACGTCTCTGCTTTTTAATATGCTGTCTAGGTTGGTCATAATACACAGAGATAAACAGAAAAGCAAAATCCGTAGGAGGGAAAACCTCAGACACAAAGACAATACAAACAGGGCCACTAAGTATCTCCCGAAACCCAGCCTCTCGAAAGACAGGCACAGAGGATAACAAGCGCCACTGGTCAGACGTGGCCTAAGGACGGGACACGTGGAGCTGCTTACGTCCTCATACCTGACGAGGAGGACCAGCCCGGGGGCAAGCCCGCCCCTCCCGCCACCCCCGCTAGAGAACTTGTGAGCTAACACCAGTGACAACAGAAAATGCGCAGGTGGTCCATGGTTAGGACTCCGCGCTTTCACCGCCCTGCGCCCAGGTTCGCTCTCTAGTCCGGGAACAGAGATCTCACGTGCTGCGCCTCAAGGCCATAGACAAATCAAATAAACAAAGAGTAAGTTTACATACTTGCAAATGGTTGGGGAAAAAATAAAGAATTACATGCCATGTGGAACAACTATGAAATTCAAACGTCAGGGTCCACCTTCTGGAACACCGCCTGTGCGCGCTGTCTGCAGCTGCCCTCATGCGCTCACGGCTCAGCAGCGATCTTACCAGTGTTTCAAGGCCACAGTGTTTCACAATGCTTCTGCTCGCTTGCTTACGCTGCACACCCGTCATGTCACAGTAAGAAGACAGGGCTCCAAATGCCCTGTCTTTAAGGCACAGGGCAGTGTGAGCTACTGTGTCAGCGAGCTGGATGGCAGAGGAGAGTGTCATGCAATGACACTGCAGTGTTCGACATCACCTGGCTAAGCACTCCTCTGGCACGAGTCTCAAAACAAAACAGAATTCCTTCACAAGAAATAAAAATGAGACAATGGAATTAAATTTTCCAGGGACCCATCATTAACCCAGGAAGGAAAGCCGCTGAGGGTGACTTAAAGGTGTCTGATCGCAGAAGCTGAGGGAAGTGTGTCCAGAGAAGATGCACTTAAGACCATCTGTTTTTGGTCAAGAACAGCTGTTCTGAAAGCTGAGGACACTGGGAGCAACGTCACATCAATTAAAAATGAGGCAGATAATCTGAAGCGCCTTTCCTCGGCTCTCAATGGCTCCAAACGTCACTGGACCCGGCCCTCTGCCGCTTCCGCGAGGAGTCGATGCCTCTGACGCCAAGCGGGGAAAGGACTAAGGAACGAGCTTCTGGGCACAGATCAAGGAAACAACTAGCAACTCACGTGGGAACACTCGCAAAGCCGAGAAAACGTGAACGCGGGAGAGCGGCACCTGGAAGCCGCTGCCAAGCACGGCTGACGGGTGAACACAGGTGCAGCGTGAGGTTCCAGTGGCAGCCTTGTGGGGAACACGTCCACAGCCTGTAACTCGTCACTGCACTGCTCACCCGCAAACACGCTGAGGACGATAACTGTCTCTCTCAACACTGGCAGCTACTGACCCATCGGCAAGGTCACAGTGACCCGCATCTGCCCCCCGCCCTGAACCAGGGTGCAAATTAACAAGAAACACTAATTCGGTTACACAGAATGGTGCGCATTCCTTTCAAGGGGCTCGGATAACAAACACTGCAGGGTTACATTCTGAGCTTCTCTGTAAGAGCTCGCTTCCTTGTGTCTTTCCTGATTGTGACTCTTGACCCACAAAACTCAAAATACTGAGTCTTTACAGAAAAAGTTGTGAACTCTCGAAATAGACTATTACTGTCTTCGTTTTACACAGCAGAAAATGAAAGAGGTTCAGCAACTGACAGGAGGCAGGCCAACTTCAGAGGGCATGACCTTCACCGCTGACCAGGCTGCCCCCAATAACAAGCGAAAACAAGAACAGACCCCTGAGGAAACATAACTGATGCCATCAGTTCAGTTCAGTTCAGTCGCTCAGTCGTGTCCGACTCTTTGTGACCCCACGAATCGCACCACGCCAGGCCCCCCTGTCTATCACCAACTCCTGGAGTCTACTCAAACTTACGTCCCTCGAGCCGGTGATGCCATCCAGCCACCCATAAGCAGACCCTAAAGCAACACCCACAGGACAAACACACATTTGCAAAAACAGTGCAAACTGTTCTGAAACAGAAACAACTGGAGACAATGGGCTCAGGATCTGGTCAACGTGTTCTAACAGGAAAATACACATGCGATCCATCATCATTTCAAAAAAAAAGATTCATAACTTCTCGAAAAGCGGACTTCCCTAGTGGTCCAGGGGTTAACAATCTGCCTGCCAATGAAGGGGACGTGAGTTCGATCCCTGGTCCAGGAAGACCCCACGTGCCTGGGGCAACCAAGGCTGTGTGCCAGCACTGCTGAGGCCGGGCTCCACCGCCCACGAGCCATGCGCCGTAGAGTCCATGCTCCGCAACGAGAAGACTGCACGCAGACAAAGACAGATAAATAAAATTCAAAATTTCCTGAATTACACAAATTATACAAGTTATCTTAGACAACAATTTTCAAAAAAGTAAAAATCTGGGATTTTCCTGGTGGCCCAGTGGTTAAGACTCCACGCTCTCAATGTAGGGGGACAGGTTCAGTCCCTGGCTGGGAAACTAAGATTCTGCATGCTACACAGCAGGACAAAAAAGTAATAAAAAGCTGAAAAAAAGCAAGAATCTGTATAAAAGACATAAATTTAAGTCCCATTATCTCATAAGTGAAACTTCATTATTAAGCGATTTGGCACAGGGAACCATATTAAAAATCCTGTAATAAATCATAATGGAAAAACATACAGAAAAGAATATGTACACATATTCTGAATACATATACACTCGTGTGTATGTGTCTATATATATATATATGTACGTATAATTGAATCACTACACTGTACACCAGACACTACTACAACATTGTAAGTCAACTATAACGTGAAAGTCGCTCAGTTGTGTCCGACTCACTGCGATTCCATGGACTATACAGTCCATAGAATTCTCTAAGCCAGGATACTGGAGTGGGTAGCTGTTCCCTTCTCCAGGGGATCTTCCCAACCCAGGAATTGAACCCAGGTATTGAACCCAGGTTTCCCGCACTGCGGGCAGATTCTTTACCAGCTGAGCCACAAGGGAAGTAAACTATAATTCAACAAAATAAAGAGACAGATTTGGAAGCAATTAAATTTGAGGCCCTGAGCAAGAAACAAATCTATCAATAACCAAAATCCTGCCCCTGTGAGCCCAGAGTGTCCTTTTTCTCTTTAGAGTAGAAAGATGGATGCAGAAAGTATTAAAAAACATACAATCTAATAAATGTACTGCAATTCTAGGAAACAAAAATACAAATAATTAAATAGAAATCCATGTTATTAGCAATTCTGTAACCAGTTTGGCCCTAAATATAGCAGTTGGTTTTGGGATTTATGGTTTGATGTCTACTTCTTAAGACATTTAAAACACTGACGAGGTGATGACAAGACTGTTAACTTTAATTAAATACTCAGGATAAATTTTGATTAAATAAGTTTGCAATTAACAGTTAAATACTGAGGGGCATCTAATGTACTAAACTAATAAGTTTTACTTTATTAGTTATACAAACAATGTAAATATTAAAGAGTATTGGCTGATGGTAGGAGAACATCAATTGCCCAATAAACATAAACCAGAAAGTACAGGACCTTAAACAGGATGCGCTCAGTTATGGATGCTCCTGTCCACAAACAGCATGGGCAGAATTTGGACATTCTGCACATCAAGGAGTTAATCTGCTGACTGGGAGGTGGGCTATACTTCCTGACCCCCTGGACAGCCACCCTTAAAGGATCAGCTTTCCACCACACCAGCCAAGACCCTCAGGATACACAGTTCACACTCGCAGCTGGGAATACACCCTGGACAGTAAAGCACACAGATGCTGATGCAGCTGGGCCATCCTGCCCTTAATCCCGCCAGCGGTGTCCACATTGAGCGTTGCAGCACTTGTAGAAGGTGGTCATGGGCTCATCTGCAGAGCGGGTCTGAAGCTGCATGAAATAGGCTCGAGGATGTTCACACTTGGGACATGGCTCTGGCAACGAGAAGAACAGTGACTCACGTTTACTAAAAAAAAATATGTATACTATCATGTAAGAAATGAATTGCCAGTCTATGTTCAATGCAGGATGCAGGATGCTTGGGGCTGGTGTATGGGGATGATCTGGAGGGATGATGTCGGGTGGGAGGTGGGAGGGGGGTTCATGTTTGGGAGTTCGTGTAAAAAAATAAATAAACATTAAAAAAAATAAATAAAAAAAATAAACGATCCTCATGATCAACATGCTTGTTAGAAGTGGACATTTCATGAAACACAGCAGCAGACACTCCCCAGCTCGACTAGCATCCCTTGCCTGGGGTGCCCTGCAAGGTTTTCCTGCAAGGGAGTGTCATTCCCACTGTACTCTCACAACTGAGGGAAGGGGATCTGTCATCTTGATGTACTTTTTTCTTTTTTAATTTTACTTTCATCGAGATTTCAATTCAAGAACCTAGCTCTTGATGAAAACTCCTTCAAACATTCAGACACTATTTGGTGTGTAATTCACCTCCCAGTGACAAATTCTGCCCATGAGAGATTTTTAACAGAGCAGATCTGGACGGTCCTCTCTGGAGTAAAAAGACAGTACTAATCACACTAAGCTCCTCCTCCTCTCTGGACTGGTCGTGTCTAGGGCTCTCTTTCCTTCCTTGGTCACATCTGTCACTATCAGAAATGAATCAAGACTCAAATACTTACTTCACAGAATATTTAGGGCAGTTTAATACTCTTTACCTTTGACTTAAAAAAAAAAAAACTATATTAGAACAAAATCCTTAGATTGATTTTTAAATTACTCCAATCAGCATCAATATGAGGTCACCCTGAGACTCTAACTGAGGTCTGAATTACTCCAAAGCTTGTGCCAATACTGTTTGCGTAACGGATACATTAGAGAAAA
The DNA here is from genome assembly GCA_006410675.1 of Oreotragus oreotragus. NCBI lineage: Eukaryota > Metazoa > Chordata > Mammalia > Artiodactyla > Bovidae > Oreotragus > Oreotragus oreotragus. The sequence continues at coordinate 319 of SJYX01022329.1, read as the reverse complement.
AAACAGTTTCTAGTCTCAGAAGCCCACTTGATACATCACAGACTCTGTTATGCAGTGGCACAGCCAGCAGCCTCATCCTTACCTACAGCTCCTGGCTTCATCCCTACCCATAGCTCTGAAACAGAAAAGGTTTTCCCTCTCACCTGCAGTAGAGTCAACATTCTCCCAGGCAGCTGCTCCACCAAGCACATCATCCACTTCTTTCAGCTTTGGATACTTCCGATTTGTTACCTAACAAACAACAAACAGCAGGTCTTCAGACTCTCCCAGTAAGTGAACAGTACAAAGCCAGGTCACCAAACCATGTCTTCAAGTTTCA
>SJYX01022328.1:63098-78891 GCA_006410675.1 Oreotragus oreotragus | reverse complement strand
AAGACCTATCTGATCTGGAGGGATGATGTGGGGTGGGAGGTGGGAGGGGGGTTCATGTTTGGGAGTTCGTGTAAAAAAATAAATAAATACAAAAAAATTTAAAAAAGATAAAATAGTGTATGGAAATATAAAAATAAAAATGATAGGAAAATGCATACTATCACAAGCAAATACGAGTTTTTTAAAAATAGAGCTAACAATTAGAATTCACATTCAATAGTGTGAGCTAAGTTACTTCAGTTTTGTCTGACTCTTTGTGACCCTGCAGACTGTAGCCTGCCAGGCTCCTCTGTCCGTCGAGGTTCTCCCAGCAAGAATATTGGAGTGAGTTGCCACGGCCTCCTCCAGGGGATCTTCCTGATTCAGTGATTGAATCCACACCTCTTAAGTCTCCTGCATCAGCAGGCAGATTCTTTACCACTTGCACCACCTGGGAAGCCCCAGAATTCAAATACAAAAGACTAACCAAGGAAAAAACAGATATCTTATAAAAACTAAAATTATGACTACCACTGCATCAAATAACATCAGTGACACACACAAAGTTAAACTACATGAAATATAGGGAGAAATAAAAGTAAAGGGAAAATTGTACTACTGGTCCTAAACATTATTTCACAGCTTTCACTCTATGACAGAGTATATACAGTAAAAAGAAATGAAAGGTAAGTACTAATAATGTAATTAATAAGCTACATTTATATAATAATATATTATGAATTTTAAATTATACTTAGTATAATAAATAATATGTGATATATGCATTTATATTATATAAATTTAAATGTATAAATATACATTTACATTATTATATATTCCCAGCACCACTTGTTAAAGAGATTGTCTTTACTCCATTGTATATTCTTGCCTCCTTTGTCAAGACCACAATGAGGTTCCACTTCACACCAGTCAGACTGGCTGAGATCCAAAAGTCTGCAAGCAATAAATGCTGGAGAGGGTGTGGAGAAAAGGGCTGTCTCTTATACACATCTAGATGTGTATAAGAGACAGGTATAAATATACATTTACATTATTATATATAACAAATTCTGTACCATCAAAATAGAGACTATGGCTTTGTTCTTTCAAATTCATGAACATCACAATAATTGAATATAAATATATATTATTCTACAAAGAAAATTATTGTAAATTTTAAAAATTAGAAATATTAAATAGCATCTTTTGTATTCAAAAGAAAATAAAAATTGAAATTAACAGAATCAAAAAGTCAGTAAGACCCTCAAATAGAAATCAATAAATTATATATACAAAAATAGCTATTCAAATCTTGGGTTAAAGTGGAAAAAGAAATTAACTTTGTGAAATTTCTAGAAAATTGTTATATATATTAAATATTAATGTCTTTGTGTTAATCTCACTGTTTTAAGATGGGTCTATCAAGGTAGGTAGATACCTTTTCTGGAAAAGACGAGTTTTCATTCCAATCCCAAAGAAGGGCAATGGCAAAGAATGTTCAAACTACTTACAATTGCACTCATTTCACATGCTAGAAAGGTAATCCTCAAAATATTTCAAGCTAAGTTTTAATTAACAGCATGTGAACCAAGAACTTCCTGATGTACATGTTGGATTTCGAAAAGGCAGAGGAAGCAGAGATCAAACTGCCAACAGCCAGTGGATCGTAGAAAAAGCAAGAGAATTCCAGAAAAACATCTACTTCTGCTTGACTATGCTAAAGCCTTTGACTATACGGATCACAACAAACTGTGGAAAATTCTTAAAGAGATAGGAATACCAGACCACCATACTTGCCTCCTGAGAAATCTGCATGCATGTCAAGAAGCAACAGTTAGAACAGGATATGGAACAATGGACTGGTTCAAAATCAGGAAAGGAGTACATCAAGACTGTATATTGTCCCCCTGCTTATTTCACTTCTCTGCAGAGTACATCAGGTGAAATGCTGGGGTGGATGAATCACTACCTGGAATCATGACTGGAGGGAGAAATATCAATAACCTCAGATATGCAGTTGACACTAGCCTAATGGCAGAAAGTAAAGAGGAGCTAAAGAGCCTCTTGAAGAAAGTGAGAGTGAAAAAAAAACCTCAACATTCAAAAAACTAAGATTAGGGCATCTGGCCCTATCACATCATGGGAAACAGATGGGGAAACAATTAAAACAGTGATAGATTTTTCTTGGACTCCAGAATGACTGCAGCCATGAAATTAAAAGACACCTGCTCCTTGGAAGGAATGCTATGACCAACCCAGACAGCATATTACAAAACAGAGACATTACTTTGCCAACAAAGGTCCGTCTAGTCAAAGCTATGGTTTTTTCTGTAGTCATGTATGGATGTGAGAGTTGGACTATACAGTGTCAAAGAATTGGTTCTTTTAAACTGCGGTGTTGAAGAAGACTCTTGAGAGTCCCTTGGACAGCAAGAAAATCAAACTAGTCAGTCCTAAAGGAAATCAGTCCTGAATATTCATTGGAAAGACTGATGCTGAAGCTGAAGTTCCAATACTTTGGCCACCTCATGCAAAGAGCTGACTCATTAGAAAAGACCCTGATGCTGGGAAAGATTGAAGACTGGAGGAGAAGGGGACGACAGAGGATGAGATGGCTGGATGACTTCACCAGCTCAATGGACATGAGTTTGAGCAAACTCCAGGAGTAGGTGAAAGACAGGGAAGCCCGGGGTGCTTCAGTCTATGGGGTCGCAAAGAGTCAGACATGACTGAGCAATAGAACAACAACAATCAAGGTAGGTGACTGGTTGAGATAAGGAAAATTGATGATAATATATTAGGGTTGTTGAGAATAATACAATGAGATTATAGAAATGTTTTGATCAGTAAAATCCAGATCTTGTTTATTAAGCAAAAAGCTCACCTAGAGAAACAATTTATTGTTTATCAAAATAGCTATCTTACAAAGTGAGTAAATTGTATAAAATCATTTCCAGACATTTCTGTAAGCTGATAGTCAAGTTTTCTATTGACTTCTTTTTATATTCCTGGAAAAAGAAACTTTTTATATCTACAGTAAAGTCAGACTGACATAGGTAGTATTGGTTCTCAGTGATGGAAATTAACTGTGTGGAAACAAGTGGATTCAATTCTTAACCAAAACTATTCCAGAAGAGAGAGGAATTCTTACTAGACTCCCTTCCAATCCTGAATGAGAACCCATGAGAAAAAAGCAATATCTTCTATTGGTTTCACATTTAAGGAATAGGTAAACTAATGTTATATAAAATGCTCCAGAAAACAGAGGAAAAAGCATTCAATTTCTTTTCATGTAAAAAGCATAGTATTAATATTAGAACCCTAAAATCATAAAAGTTCCACACACCAACCTTACTCATGCATTTGTGCAAAAATATTAAGTACAATATAGAAAAACAGAATCCAGCAAAATATTAAAAATGATGGAGTATTTATTCTAAGAATATAATGATTCAATATCAACATGCCAATTAATATATCTTACCAATAGTCTAAGGAGAAAAGTTATATGAGCATATGCACAGATGCTGAAAAGTGTTTGACACCAAAAATTATTCTAAAAAATTTTAATAACATAGCAAAAGATGAATACTATCTTAATACATCTATCTCATCCTCAAAGTCAACATGCTAATGAGAAAATATTGGAGTTTATTAAAATCTGAAACATATAACTGCCATATAAGCCAGCCATTATACTTTTTATATTCTCCCAAGAGAAATGAAAGCAAATGGCCAAAGTGTGGCACCCACTGTCCTGGGAATGTGGAAGGACCACCACAAATACACACCCCATACCAAGGGGATAACAGCCAGCACACACTAAAGAAATAGGCAATAGGCATCCATATTTATAAAAATCAACAATTCTGGACAAGACACTGGAGCAGAAGGATCTGAACTCACCTCTCACACAAAAACAACAAAATCCCTACTAACTGCTGAACAATCATTGACATAAAAGATTAGGATCTACCAAAATATATATATTTTACGTTTTAAGACAAGATGAAATCACAATAAAATGGTAGGAGGGGCACTTTTATGATATAATGAAACCCCATATCCAGTGGGTGTGTGATCCACAAACTGGAAAATAATCATATTGCCGAAGTTCTCCCTCAAGAGTGATAGTTCTGAGCCCCAGCTGGAGGGTGTAGCATTGGAAGGAGAAACCACCACCCCTCAAAAGCAGTTGGCTTTGAAAACCAGCAGCACTTGAGTACAGGAACTCCACAGGACTGGAGGAAACAGAGACTCTACTCTTGAAGGGCACACACAAAGTTTCACATACACTGGGACCCAACACAAAGCAGTAACTCCATAGGAGCCTGGACAGGACTCACCTACACACACTGGAAGGTCTCCTGGGGAGGCAGGGGTAGGCAATGGCTCACTGCGGGGCAGTCAAAGAAGCTGGAGGTAAAGGCCTCAAGGAATAAACTCATCAGTTGATCTTTCAGCAGAAAGTCTGCAAGGCAGAAAGAGGTAGCAGGTTATATTTAAAGTGATGAAAGAGAAAAACTTACAATCAAGTACATTCTACCCAATAAGGCTCTTATTCAGGTTTGAAAGAGAAGTCAAAAGCTTTACAGACAAGCAAAAGCTAAGAGAAATCAATACCACAAACGAACTTTACAAAAAATACTAATGGAAATTCTCTAGGTGGAAAACAAAAGACCACAATCAGAAGGAAGAAAATTATGAATGGAAAACTCACTGGTAAAGATAAACATAAAATAAAAGTTGGAAATCATCCAAACACAAATATATCAAAATCACCAATCATGAAAAGAGGAGAATACAAATGCAAGTATTGGAAATGCATTGGAAATTAAATAATTAACAACTTAAAATAATCTTCTGTATGTATACAGTCTGTTACATCAAAACCTCCATGCAAAACACAAAATTAAAAGCTACAGTAGATACAACACACACACAGACACAAAAAGCAATCAAACACGACATTAAGTGAACTAAACAGGATGGGCTACCAAAACAAATCAGAAAAAGTTAACAAGATGGTAACAGGAACAAACATATCAAAATTTTTTTTAATTTTAACTTAAGCAATATGTTTCTAAAAAATCAATAGATCACTGAAGAAATTTTAAAAATATATACTTAGAGACAAATGACCATGAAAACATGACAATTCAAAACCTATGGAACACAGAAAAAGCAATTTTAAAAGGGAAGCTTGGAGCAATACAATCTTACCTCAGGAAATAAGAAAAATCTCATGTAAACAATCTACCCTCACACCTAAAGCAACTAGAGAGAAAAAAAATGAAAGCAGAAGTTAGAATAACAAACAAAATCATAAAGATCAGAGCAGAAATAGAAGAAATAGAGACAAAACAGTTACAAAGATCATGAAAATGAAACCTGGTTCTTTGAAAAGATAAATAAAATTGATAAACTTTTAGACTCACCAAAAAAGGGGGAGGCTCAAATCAAGAAAATTAGAAATTAAAAAATGGAGAATTTACAATAGACACCAAAGAAAAAGATCATAAGAGAGTGCTACAAAAAAAACTATATGAAAATAAAATGAAATAAATTTTTATATGAAATATAAGAGAAAATAAAACTTGGAAGAACTAGACAAATTCCTAGAAAATTTCAAAGACAGAACCAGAAGAAATAGAAAATATGACAGACCGATCACAAGTACTAAAACTGAAACAGAGGTTGAAAAAATTCCAACAAAATTTCAATACCAGATGACTTCACAAGTGAATTCTATCAAATATTTAGAGAAGAGTTAACACCAATCTTTCTAAAACTCTGCCAAAAAGTTTCAGAGGAAGGAATACTTAAGACTAAGTATTATAAGACCATACTATAAGACTATCTTTATCCTGGTACTAAAACCAGGAAAAGATACCACAAAAAAGTAAATTACATGCCAATACCACTGATGAACACGGATCCAACAATACACACAGAATACTAGCAAACCAAATGCAGTGATTCATGAAAAAGCTCATAGACCATGATCAAATGGTATTTATCCAGGAATGCAAGGATTCTTCAATATCTGCAAATCAATCAGTATAATACACCCCACTGAAAAACTGAAGAGTAAAAGCCATATGATCATCTCCACAGATGCAGAAATTCAACAAAATTCAACACCATTTATGATCAAAATAAATAAATAAATAAACTCTCCAGAGAGTGGGCATAGAGGGAACTTGCCTCAACATAATAAAGGCCATATAATTCCCAAGTGTGGAAAACTGAAAGCATTTCCTCTAAGGTCAGGAATAAGACAAAGACGTATACTCTGGTCACTTTTATTCAACATAGTTTTGGAAGTCCTTGTTTGTTGTTTAAGTCATGCCTGACTCTTTTTCAGCCCTATGGGCTGTCCATAGGATTTTCCAGGCAAGAATACTGGAGTGGGTTGCCATTTCCTTCTCCAGGATAGTTTCCTGACCCAGGAATCAAACCCACATTCTTGCCAAGTTTCGTGCATTGCACATGGGTTCTTTACTGCCATTTGTGTTTAAAAAATAACATATTGCTTTTAAAGAGAGCTTTTCCCCTCTCATTTCAAAAGAATGGACAGAAATCTAGGGCTCTGGTTTTTGCCCGGTAATGTAGTCAGGGACAATAAACAGGATGGGCTACCAAAACAAATCAGAAAAAGTTAACAAGATGGTAACAGGAACAAACATATCAAAATTTTTTTTAATTTTAACTTAAGCAATATGTTTCTAAAAAATCAATAGATCACTGAAGAAATTTTAAAAATATATACTTAGAGACAAATGACCATGAAAACATGACAATTCAAAACCTATGGAACACAGAAAAAGCAATTTTAAAAGGGAAGCTTGGAGCAATACAATCTTACCTCAGGAAATAAGAAAAATCTCATGTAAACAATCTACCCTCACACCTAAAGCAACTAGAGAGAAAAAAAATGAAAGCAGAAGTTAGAATAACAAACAAAATCATAAAGATCAGAGCAGAAATAGAAGAAATAGAGACAAAACAGTTACAAAGATCATGAAAATGAAACCTGGTTCTTTGAAAAGATAAATAAAATTGATAAACTTTTAGACTCACCAAAAAAGGGGGAGGCTCAAATCAAGAAAATTAGAAATTAAAAAATGGAGAATTTACAATAGACACCAAAGAAAAAGATCATAAGAGAGTGCTACAAAAAAAACTATATGAAAATAAAATGAAATAAATTTTTATATGAAATATAAGAGAAAATAAAACTTGGAAGAACTAGACAAATTCCTAGAAAATTTCAAAGACAGAACCAGAAGAAATAGAAAATATGACAGACCGATCACAAGTACTAAAACTGAAACAGAGGTTGAAAAAATTCCAACAAAATTTCAATACCAGATGACTTCACAAGTGAATTCTATCAAATATTTAGAGAAGAGTTAACACCAATCTTTCTAAAACTCTGCCAAAAAGTTTCAGAGGAAGGAATACTTAAGACTAAGTATTATAAGACCATACTATAAGACTATCTTTATCCTGGTACTAAAACCAGGAAAAGATACCACAAAAAAGTAAATTACATGCCAATACCACTGATGAACACGGATCCAACAATACACACAGAATACTAGCAAACCAAATGCAGTGATTCATGAAAAAGCTCATAGACCATGATCAAATGGTATTTATCCAGGAATGCAAGGATTCTTCAATATCTGCAAATCAATCAGTATAATACACCCCACTGAAAAACTGAAGAGTAAAAGCCATATGATCATCTCCACAGATGCAGAAATTCAACAAAATTCAACACCATTTATGATCAAAATAAATAAATAAATAAACTCTCCAGAGAGTGGGCATAGAGGGAACTTGCCTCAACATAATAAAGGCCATATAATTCCCAAGTGTGGAAAACTGAAAGCATTTCCTCTAAGGTCAGGAATAAGACAAAGACGTATACTCTGGTCACTTTTATTCAACATAGTTTTGGAAGTCCTTGTTTGTTGTTTAAGTCATGCCTGACTCTTTTTCAGCCCTATGGGCTGTCCATGGGATTTTCCAGGCAAGAATACTGGAGTGGGTTGCCATTTCCTTCTCCAGGATAGTTTCCTGACCCAGGAATCAAACCCACATTCTTGCCAAGTTTCGTGCATTGCACATGGGTTCTTTACTGCCATTTGTGTTTAAAAAATAACATATTGCTTTTAAAGAGAGCTTTTCCCCTCTCATTTCAAAAGAATGGACAGAAATCTAGGGCTCTGGTTTTTGCCCGGTAATGTAGTCAGGGACAACTGTAAAGTGTTGACAGCTGACAGCTACTTCCCTTGGCCCTGAATGCCATTCCAAAGGGTCCACAGTGGAACCCAGGCTGGGGTGGGCCAGAGGGAACTTGCCTGTTGCCCTTCATCCCCAGGGCTGGGGTCAGATCCCCTGCAGGAACACCCACCTGGTCTGCTGAAAACCCAGGGCCAGACTGGCAGGCTACTGGAAAAGCTGGCAGTGTCACACTGCCTCCCAAGTCTCAGGACTATTCTAGCCCCATTTTACAGAGAAAACAGAGGCTCCAAGAGGCAAGAAGCCTGTGCCAGCTCTGGAGGAAGCTCTGGAGACGCTTGGGCTCCCCAGCAGGTGCTTAGGGCCACAGCTATAGGGTGCTGGGCCCACAGTCTGGTGGATGTGGCTCCCCAAGGTTGTTCTGCAAGGATACAGGCCCACCCCAGGAGTGGTGCCAGCTGCTACAGCAATCAGAGAAGGGAAAGAAGTAAGGAAAGGAGGGGAATCCAAATTGGAATATAAGAAGTAAAACCATCACTGTTTGCAGACAACATGATAATACATATAGAAAATACTAAAGATGTACTAGAAAACTACTAGAGCTCATCAGTGAATTTTGTAAATTTGCATGATTAAAAATTAATACACAAAAATCATCTGCATTTCTTACATTAACAACAAAATATCAGAAAGATAAATTAAGGAAATAATCCTGTTTTGATTGCATCAAAAATAATTTTTAAAAACCTAGAAATAAACCTACCTAAGGTGGCAAAGGAGAAGGCAATGGCAACCCATTCCAGTACATTTCTCCAAAGAAGACATACAGATGGCTACCAAACACATGAAAAGATGCTCAACGTCACTTATTATCAGAGAAATGCAAATCAAGACCACAATGAGGTACCACTTCACACCACTCAGAATGGCTGCGATCCAAAAGTCTGCAAGCAATAAATGCTGGAGAGGGTGTGGAGAAAAGGGAACCCTTACACTGTTGGTGGGAATGCAAACTAGTACAGCCACTATGGAGAACAGTGTGGAAATTCCTTAAGAAATTGCAAATAGAACTGCCTTATGACCCAGCAATCCCACTGCTGGGCATACACACCGAGGAAACCAGAATAGAAAGAGATACATGTACACCAATGTTCATCGCAGCACTGTTTATAATAGCCAGGACATGGAAACAACCTAGATGTCCATCAGCAGATGAATGGATAAGAAAGCTGTGGTACATATACACAATGGAGTATTACTCAGCCATTAAAAAGAATACATTTGAATCAGTTCTCATGAGATGGATGAAACTGGAACTGATTATACAGAGTGAAGTAAGCCAGAAAGAAAAACACCAATACAGTATACTGACAGATATATATGGAATTTAGAAAGATGGTAATGAGGACCCTGTATGCAAGACAGTAAAAGAGATACAGATGTGTAGAGTGGATTTTTGGACTCTGAGGGAGAGGGAGAGGGAGAGTTAGAGGGTGGGATGATTTGGGAGAATAGCATTGAAATATGTATACTATCATGTAAGAAATGAATCGCCAGTCTGTGTTCGATGCAGGATGCAGGATGCTTGGGGCTGGTGCATGGGGAAGAAAAAAAAAAAGAAAAAAGAAAATATAAAGGACCCTAAATAGCCAAAGCAATTCTCAGAAAGAAAAATGACTGAATAAATCCAGTTCCCTGGCTTCCAACTATATTACAAAGATACAGTAATCAAAACAGTATGGTACTGGCACCAAAACAGAAATATGGATCAATGGAATGGGATAGAAAGCCCAAAAATAAACCCACTCACCTAAGCAGTGTTAAGAAAACTAGATAACTACATATTAAAAAATGAAATATCTAAAGGTAAGACCAGATACTGTAAAACTCTTAGAGAAAAACATAGAAACCTTTGACATAAATCACAGCAAGATCTTATTGGCTCCACCTCCTAGAGTAATGAAAACAAAACCAAAAATAAACAAATGTGATATAATTAAACTTAAAAGCTTTTGCATGGCAATGGAAGCCATCAACAAAATAAAAAGACTACCCACAGAATGGGATAAAATAATTGCCAATGAAGCAGTTGAAAAGGAAATAATCTTTCAAATGTTCAAACAGCTAATGCAGCTCTATGTTGATCAAAAAACACAAGCTAATCAAAAATTGGAAAGATGACCCAAATCTACATTTTCCCAAAGAAAGCATATAGATGACTGATAGACACATGAAAAGTTGCCTAACATAACTATGATCAGAGAAATGCAAATGAAATCTACAATGAGGTGTCACCTTACACTGGTGAGAACAGGCATCATCAAAATGTCTACAAACAATAAATGCTGGAGAGGAGGTAGAAAAAATGGAACCCTCCTACACTGTTGGTGAGATTGTAAATTGGTACAGCCATTATGAAGAATAGTATGGACGTTTCTTAAAATACTAAAAATAGAACTACCATATGATCTTGCAGTCCCACTCCTGGACATGTATGTGGAGCAAGCATAATTCAAAAAGATACATACACCTCAATTTTCACTGCAGTATTATTTGAAATAGACAAGACATGGAAGTGACCTAAAAGTCCATCAAGAGAAAGATGTATAAAGGAGATATGATTCATATATACAATAGAATATTACTCAACCTTAAAAAAGAATGAAATAATGCCATTTTCAGCAACATGGATGGGTCTAGACAGTCTGAAGTCAGAAGGAGAGTGAGAAAAATCATGTAACATCATTCATATGTGGAATCTAATTTTTAAAAATTATATAAATGATCTTATTTACAAAATAGAGATGGAAACACAGATTTCCAAAACAAACTTAGGACTATCAAAGGGAGATGTGGAGGGAAGCAGTAAATTAGGAACATGAGATTAACATATATACACTACTGTATATTAAATAGTTAGCCAACATATGCCTACTATTTAGCACAGGGAACTCAACTCAATATTCTGTAATAACCATATGGGAAATAATCAAAAAAAGAATGAATATATGTATAACTGAATCACTATACTTGTACACTTGAAACCAACACATTATCAATTATCAGTTCAATTCAGTTGCTCAGTCGTGTCTGACTCTTTGCGACCCCATGGACTGCAGCACACCAGGCCTCCCTGTCCATCACCAACTCCAGGAACTTACTCAAATTCATGTCCATTGTGTTGGTTATGCCATCCAACCATCTCATCCCCTATTATCCCCTTCTCCTCCTGCCTTCAATCTTTCCCAGCATCGGGGTTTTTTTCAAGAGAGTCTGTTCTTCGCATCAGGTGGCCAAAGTATTGGAGTTTCAGCTTCAGTATCAGTCCTTCCAATGAATATTCAGGACTGATTTCCTTTAGGATGGACCGAATCCTTGCTGTCCAAGGGAATCTCAAGAGTCTTATTCAATACCACAATTCAAAAGCATCAATTTTTCGGTGCTCAGCTTTCTTTATAGTCCAACTCTCACATCCATACGTGACTACTGGAAAAACCATAGCTTTGACTAGATGGACTGTTGTTGGCAAACTAATATCTCTGCTTTTTAATAAGCTATCTAGGCTGTCATAGCTTTTCTTCCAAGAAGTAAACGTCTTTTAATTTCATGTACAATCAATATCTGCAGTGATTTTGGAGCCCCCAAAAATAAAGTCTGTCACTGATTCCATTGTTTCCCCATCTATTTGCTATGAAGTGATGGAACCAGATGCTATGGTCTTAGTTTTCTGAATGTTGAGCTTTAAGCCAACTTTTTCACTCTCCTCTTTCATGTTCATCAATAGGCTCTTTAGTTCTTCTTTTTCTGCCATAAGTGTGATGTCATCTGCATAACTGAGGTTACTGATATTTCTCCCGGCAATCTTGATTTCAGCTAGTGCTTCATCCAACCCACCATTTCTCATGATGTACTCTGCATGTAAGTTAAGTAAGCAGGATGACAATATACAGCCTTGACATACTCTTTTCCTGATTTAGAACCAGTCTGTTGTTCAATGTACAGTTCTAACTGTTGCTTCTGGACCTGCATACAGATTTTTCAGGAGGCAAGTAAGGTGGTCTGGTATTCCCATCTCTTGAAGAATTTTCCAGTTTGTTCAGATCCACACAGTCAAAGGCTGTGGCATTGTCAATAAAGCAGAAGTAGATGTTTTTCTGGAACTCTTTTGCTTTTTCAGTGATCCAGCGGATGTGGGCAATTTGCTCTCTGGTTCCTCTGCTGTTTTGAAATCCAGCTTGAACATCTGGAAGTTCGTGGTTCATGTACTGTTGAAGCCTGGCTTGGAGAATTTTGAGCACTACTTTGCTAGCGTGTGCTGCTCCTGCTGCTGCTAAGTCACTTCAGTCGTGTCCGACTCTGTGTGGCCCCATAAACGGCAGCCCACCAGGCTCCTCCATCCTTGGGATTCCTCCAGGCAAGAACGCTGGAGTGGGTTGCCATTTCCTTCTCCAATGCATGAAAATGAAAAGTGAAAATGAAGTCGTTCAGTCATGTCTGACTTTTCACGATCCCATGACCTGCAGCCTACCAGGTTCCTCCATCCACGGGAGTTTCCAGGCAAGAGTACTGGAGTGGGTTGCCATTGCCTTCTCTGTGCCAGCATGTAAGATGAGCGCAACTGGGAGGTAGTTTGAGCATTCTTTGGCATTGCCTTTCTTTGGGATTGGAATGAAAACTGACCTGACCTTTTTCAGTCCTGTGGCCACTGCTGAGTTTTACAAATTTGCTAGCATACTTACTGGAGTGGGTTGCCATTGCCTTCTCTGTGCCAGCATGTAAGATGAGCGCAACTGGGAGGTAGTTTGAGCATTCTTTGGCATTGCCTTTCTTTGGGATTGGAATGAAAACTGACCTGACCTTTTTCAGTCCTGTGGCCACTGCTGAGTTTTACAAATTTGCTAGCATACTGAGTGCAGCACTTTCACAGCATCAGCTTTTAGGATCTGAAATAGCTCAACTGGAATTCCATCACCTCCACTAGCTTTGTTTGTAGTGATGCTTCCTAAAGCCCACTTGACTTCACATTCCAGGATGTCTGGCTCTAGGTGAGTGATCACATCATCATGATTATCTGGGTCTTGAAGATCTTTTTTGTACAGTTCTTCTGTGTATTCTTGCCACCTCTTCTTAATATCTTGTGCTTCTGGTAGGTCCATACCATTTCTGTCCTTTATCAAGCCCATCTTTGCATGAAATGTTCCCTTGGTATCTCTAATTTTCTTGAAGAGATCTTTAGTCTTTTCCTTTCTATTGTTTTCCTCTATTTCTTTGCATTGATCATGAAGGAAGGCTTTGTTATCTCTTGCTATTCTTTGGAACTCTGCACTCATATGTGTGTATCTTTCCTTTCCTCCTTTGCCTTTCGCTTCTCTTCTTTTCACAGCTATTGTAAGCCTCCTCAGACAACCATTTTGCCTTTTTGCATTTCTTTTCCATGGGGATGGTCTTGATCCCTGTCTCCNGCTTTGTTATCTCTTGCTATTCTTTGGAACTCTGCACTCATATGTGTGTATCTTTCCTTTCCTCCTTTGCCTTTCGCTTCTCTTCTTTTCACAGCTATTGTAAGCCTCCTCAGACAACCATTTTGCCTTTTTGCATTTCTTTTCCATGGGGATGGTCTTGATCCCTGTCTCCCGTACAATGTCACAAACCTCCATCCATAGTTCTTCAGGCACTCTGTCCATCAGATCTAATCCCTTGAATCAACTTCTCACTTCCACTGTATAACCATAAGGGATTTGATTCAAGTCATACATGAATGATCTAGTGGTTTTCCCCACTTTCTTCAATTTAAGCCTGAATTTAGCAATAAGGAGTTCATGATCTGAGATACAGTCAGCTCCCAGTCTTGTTTTTGCTGACTGTATAGAGTTTCTCCATCTTTGGCTGCAAAGAATATTCCAATAAAAGTATATCAATCATACTCCAATAAAATTTTTTAAAAGGAAAGAAAAAATCAAAGACTTATGCAAGAATGTTCACAGCAGCTTCATTTGTAATGAACTCAAAAACAGTACACAACCCAATAATCCACCTAGAGGTGATTAGATAAAGAAATTATTCTTTCTTTTATTCTTTACCATCAACACTATTAGATTTATTCTAGGGAGAGAGTGTGCCCATGGAGTAGCCATGGGGATGTTAGAGATTACCTGGTGATAGCATGCCTAGAGATGGCCATAAGTTCAGGCACAGCAGGGCCTGATTCTCTGGCAAGTTGAAAATGTCCATCTTCTGACCCACCTCAAAGGCAATGAGGAAGTCACTGGTGTAGCAAATTTGCTTTTCTTTTTAAGTTACAAGGCTCACTGATAGCCAGTTGAGCAAACTTGATTCTCACACACATATGCCGTACCCTGGTCTTAGAGGCTGTCAGGGTACTCCTGAAGAGCAGCTGGCAGAATGGAAGTTTGAGGGCCCCACAGCCCAGAATCAGCCACCTTCCTTGTTAGGGATGTTGACAGAATGGACGCACTGCACCAGATACCTGAAAGGTTGAAGGGGAGGGAGATGGGTTACATAGGGCAAAAGGGTGAAGAGTTTATAGGTATACACATATGGTGTGCATGTGTGTGCTAAGTCACTTCAATCGTGTTCAACTCTCTGCAGTCCTTTGTACGGTAGCCCTCCAGGCTCCTCTGTCCGTGGGAGTCTCCAGACAAGAATACTGGAGTGGGTTGCCATTCCCTCCTCCAGGGGATCTTCCCAACCCAGAGATCAAACCTGCATCTCTTATGTCTCCTGCATTAGTAGGCATTTTCTCTACTACTAGCAACACCTAGGAACCCTGCACACATATGGCAAAAGTTATTAAATTATACATCTTAATTATGCACAAGCTGTATCAATTATGTCTCAATAAATGTTTTAAAATTTTGTTTAAATATCCACAAACTGTTAGCGGCTAATATATTTGACAGTGTAGCTCAGCGTGTCCAGTTCTGCAACCCCATGGACTGCAACATGCCAGGTTTCCCTGTCCTTCACCATCTCCCAGAGTTTGCTCAAACTTATGCCCATTGAGTCCGTTCAACCATCTCATCCTCTGTTGTCCCCTTCTCTTCTTGACTTCAATATTTCCCAGCATCAGGGTTTTTTCCAGTGAGTCAGCTCTTCATATCAGGTAGCCAAAGTATTGAAGCTTCACCCTCAGCATCAGTCCTTCCAATGACTATTCAGGACTGATTTCCTTTAGGATTGATTGGTTTGATCTCTGTACAATCCAAAGGACTCTCTAGAGTCTTCTCCAACACCACAGTTCAAAAGCATCAATTCTTCATCTCTCAACCTTCTTTATGGTCCAACTCTCCCATCTGTACATGACTACTGGAAAAACCATAGCTTTGACTAGACAGATCTTGGTCAGCACAGAGATGTCTCTGTTTTTAATATGCTTCGAGGTTTGTCATGGCTTTTCTTTCAAGGAGCAAGCATCTTTTAATTGCATGGCTACAGCCATCACCCACAGTGATTTTGGAACCAAAGAAACTAGTCTGTCATTGTTTCCCCATCTATTTGCCATGAAGTGATGGGACCAGATGCCACCATGTTAGCTTTCGAA
>SJYX01022328.1:19641-41906 GCA_006410675.1 Oreotragus oreotragus | reverse complement strand
GAATGAAGCAGGGCAAAGACTAATAGAGTTTTGCCAAGAAAATGCACTGGTCATAGCAAACACCCTCTTCCAGCAACACAAGAGAAGACTCTACACATGGACATCACCAGATGGTCAACACCGAAATCAGATTGATTATATTCTTTGCAGCCAAAGATGGAGAAGCTCTATACAGTCAACAAAAACAAGACCAGGAGCTGACTGTGGCTCAGATCATGAACTCCTTATTTCCAAATTCAGACTTAAATTGAAGAAAGTAGGAAAAACCGCTAGATCATTCAGGTATGACCTAAATCAAATCCCTTATGATTATACAGTGGAAGTGAGAAATAGACTTAAGGGCCTAGATCTGATAGATAGCGTCCTGATCCTTCTATTAGATAAGAATAAATTTTATTTAAAGAAAAGCTCCACCTGAATAAATTGCCTATTTCTATGGAATTAAATTGCAGAATTCAAACTAATTTGAAACAAGTGAAAAGCACTTTATATCCTAAAGTGTGTCTTTTATACTAGTCATCTTTGGAGGCTCACACTTATGACTGTGGTAGTTTCCTTCAAAGCACTTAAGAGGCAATAAATAGTAAGAACAACAACAATTAAAAATAATCTGATTAATACTCTCCACCCTCACTTTTCAATGCAAAATTACATCACCTATTGGAGTCCTTCATTTAACTCTGACATAGTAATGTTTTATTATTTCCCAAAATCAAATTTACCATAAATGGACAAAACATGGAGGATGTCCAAAAGTTTACACAGTAATCTTGACAAAATTGTGATGGTGCTAATATACACAAAACTACATCAGTCTTTCCCATCTCCGATAGTGAGGATACTCCCACTATCCTCAGTTCTGAGGCTTCAGGATCTTCTTCCTCCTATTTATTCTAGCTCTCTTTTTCAATGTCTAGTCTACGTTCCTGCCACATGGCAAATCACTAACAAACTGATTCACATCAACTTGTATATGACAGAAGTTGATATTGCTATGTGCCTTTTATAGGAAAACAATCCTTAACATTAGGGAATTAAAATATATTTGTGACAGGCATAGTTTACTCCTACAGCCAAGGGGAGGGGTGGATGATGTTTAAACATTTAAGCAGGAAATAGAGAGCTTCTTGTAGTCTCTGATCTCTTTACACACACTTGACTAGAAAGCTGGCTCAGGGTTCATTTGTTTATATTTTCACAAACAAAACCATTATGACATGTGAGAAGCTGGTATTTGTGTCCATCTGTAATCAATCTCAATAGCTTGAGGGGATAAAAATCTAACACATGGTTATATAATTATTAGACTTGAAACATAAGCAAGAGAGTCAGACACTCATTTACCAAAGTGGATTGAGCAGAAAATCCCAGACTATTTAATGCAAATGAAAGGGTAAGTCTCCAAGAATCTAGGTCACTCTAAGAAAGACAAAGTAATGGGTTCCTGAATTCTTTAATAATATAGTTATCCAGAATAGGATCTCATGTAATCCATCAAGCACTCACTTTATAAAAATCACCAAAGCAATTCATTGTTAAGAGAAAGCTGAGTTTATTGCTTACCAAGGTAAGGATGATCTCAACCTCAAAAAGGAAAAACTACAAAGTTACTATACTTATTGAGACTATGCAGTCTGTTTTAAGTGCAGAAAATTTAGGATTGAGTAGGGATCACAACTGATGCTTTCGAATTGCTGGAGAAGACTCTTGACAGTTTCTTGGACTGCAAGGAGATCAAACCAGTCAATCCTAAAGGAAATCAACCCTGAATATTCATTGGAAGTACTGATGCTGAGGCAGAAGCTCCAATACTTTGGCCATCTGATACGAAGAGCCAACTCAGTGGAAAAGCACTTGATGCTGAGAATGATTGAAGGCAGGAGGAGAAGGGGACGACAGCAAGGAGATCAAACCAGTCAATCCTAAAGGAAATCAACCCTGAATATTCATTGGAAGTACTGATGCTGAGCAGAAGCTCCAATACTTTGGCCATCTGATACGAAGAGCCAACTCAGTGGAAAAGCACTTGATGCTGAGAATGATTGAAGGCAGGAGGAGAAGGGGACGACAGAGGATGAGATGGTTGGATCTGTACCATCTGCAGTGATTTTGGAGCCCAGAAAAGTAAAGTTGGCCACTGTTTCCACTGTTTCCCCATCTATTTGCCATGAAGTGATGGAACTGGATGCCATGATCTTAGTTTTCTGAATGTTCAGCTTTAAGCCAACTTTTCCACTCTTCTCTTTCACTTTCATCAAGAGGCTTTTTAGTTCCTCCTCACTTTCTGCCATAAGGGTGGTGTCATCTGCATATATGAAGTGATTGATATTTCTCCCGGCAGTCTTAATTCCAGCTTGTGCTTCTTCCAGCCCAGCGTTTCTCATGATGTACTCTGCATAAAATTTAAATAAGCAGGGTGACAATACACAGCCTTGACGTACCCCTTTTCCTGTTTGGAACCAGTCTGTTGTTCCATGTCCAGTTCTAACTGTTGCTTCCTGACCTGCATATAGGTTTCTCAAGAGGCAGGTCAGGTGGTCTCGTATTCCCATCTCTTTCAGAATTTTCTACAGTTTATTGTGATCCACACAGGCAAAGGCTTTCGTATAGTCAATAAAGCAGAAGTAGATGTTTTTCTGGAACTCTCTTGCTTTTTCCATGATCCAGCAGATTTGGCAATTTGATCTCTGGTTCCTCTGCCTTTTCTAAAACCAGCTTGAACATTTGGAAGTTCATGGTTCACATATTGCTGAAGCCTGGCTTGGAGAATTCTGAGCATTACTTTACTAGCATGTGAGATGAGTGCAATTGTGCAGTAGTTTGAGCACTCTTTGGCATTCCCTTTCTTTGGGATTGAAATGAAAACTGACCTTTTCCAGTCCTGTGGCCACTTCTGAGTTTTCCAGTTTCCTTGCTGGCATATTGAGTGCAGCACTTTCACAGCAT
The DNA here is from genome assembly GCA_006410675.1 of Oreotragus oreotragus. NCBI lineage: Eukaryota > Metazoa > Chordata > Mammalia > Artiodactyla > Bovidae > Oreotragus > Oreotragus oreotragus. Next base: position 38,960 of record SJYX01022328.1, on the reverse strand, counting down.
CAGCTTTTAGGATCTGAAATAGCTCAACTGGAATTCCATCACCTCCACTAGCTTTGNGCTTCATTCTGTACTCAAAGACCAAATTTGCCTGTTACTCCAGGTGTTTCTTGACTTCCTACTTTTGAATTCCAATCCCCTATAATGAAAAGGACATCTTTTTTGGGTGTTAGTTCTAGAAGATCTTGTAGGTCTTCAGAGAACCGTTCAACTTCAGCTTCTTCAGTGTTACTGGTTGGGGCATAGACTTGGATTACCATGATATTGAATGGTTTCCCTTGGAAACGAACAGAGATCATTCTGTCATTTTTGAGACTGCATCCAAGTACTGCTTTTTGGACTCTTTAGTTGACTATGATGGCTATTTCATTTCTTCTACACAATTCCTGCCCACAGTAGTAGATCTAATGGTCATGAGTTAAATTCACCCATTTCAGCCCATATATATGCTTATATACAATATCTGTTTTCTCTTTTTGATTTAGTTCATTCTGTATGACAGTCTCTAGGCTCATCCACATGTCTACAAATGACACAGATCTGTTTTTATGGCTGAGTAATATTCCATTGTATTAATATATATGTACTGTAGCTTCTTTATCCATTCGTCTGTTGTTGGACATTTAGATTGCTTTCATGTCCTGGCTACTGTAAAGAGTACTGCAATGAATAAAGGAGTACATATGTCTTTTTGAATTATGCTTTTCTCTGGGCACGTGCACAGGAGTTGGATTGTTGGGTTATATGGTAGTTCTAATTTTCATTTTTTAAGGAACCTCCATACTGTACTCCATAGTGTCTGTATCAGCTTACATTCACACCAGCAGTACAAGAGAATTCCTTTTTCTCAACACCGTCTCCAGCATTTATTGTTAATTTTTTTTTTATTATGGCCATTCCGATGGGTATGAGGTGATACCTCAGTGTAATTTGGATTTGCATTTCTCTAATAATTGATGAAGTTGAGCATCTTTTGATGTGTTTGTTGGTCATCTCTATGTCTTCTTTGGAGAAATCAGAAATTCCTCTGTAAGGCTCAGGAAACTCAAACAGGGGCTCTGTATCAACCTATAGGGGTGGGATGGGGAAGGAGATGGAAGGGAGGTTCAAAAGGGAGGGGAAATATATATATCTATGACTGATTCATGTTGAGGTTTGACAGAAAACAACAAAAATCTGTAAAGCAATTATCCTTCAATGAAAAAATAAATTAAAAGAAATTCCTCTGATTTCTTTGGAGAAATGTCTATTTAGGTCTTCTTCCCATTTTTGATTGGATTATTTGTGTTTTTGATACTGAACTGCATGAGTTGTTTCTATATTTTGGAGATTGATCTCTTGTTGATTGCTTCTTTGGCAAAAATTTTCTCCCATTCTGAGCGTAGTGTTTTCATCTTGTTTATGGTTTCGTTTGCTCTGCAAACGCTTTTAATTATGTCCCATTTGTTTATTTTGTTTCTATTTTCATTACTCCAAGAGGTGATTCAAAAAAAGATCCTGCTGAGATTTATGTCAAATATTTCTCTGCCAACATTTTCCTCTAAGAGTTTTATAGTGTCTGGCCTTACATTTAGATCTTTAATCTATTTTATCTTTGTGTATGGTGTTAGGGAGTGTTTTGATTTCATTCTTTCACATGTAGCTATCCAACTTTTCCAGAACCGCTTATTGAAGAGGCTGTCTGCCCTCCATTCTATAGTCTTGCTTCCTTTCCCATAGCATAGGTGACCATATGTATGTGGATATATCTCTGGGCTTATGATCCTAGTCTATGGTTTCATTTCTGTTTTTGTGCCAGTATCATAATGACTTGATGACTGTAACTTTGTAGTGTAGTCTGAAGTCAGGGACTCTGATTCCACTAACTCCATTTTTCTTTCCCAAGATTACTTTGGCCATTCAGGGTCTTTTGTGTTTCCAAGCAAATTCTAAAATTTTCTGTTCTAGTTCTGCANAGTATCATAATGACTTGATGACTGTAACTTTGTAGTGTAGTCTGAAGTCAGGGACTCTGATTCCACTAACTCCATTTTTCTTTCCCAAGATTACTTTGGCCATTCAGGGTCTTTTGTGTTTCCAAGCAAATTCTAAAATTTTCTGTTCTAGTTCTGCAAATTAGGCAACATAGTATATGATAAAGTTTAATTGTAAAGGCTAAAAATAAAGAAAAAATTTTAAAGACGCTAGATAAAAGCAAGCAATTACATACAAGGGACTCCCATAAAACAATGAACTAATTTTTCAACAGAAAGTCTGCAAACCCAGGATTTCCCTAGTGATCCAGTGGTAAAAAATCTGCCTGCCAATGCAGGGGACACAGGTTCAATCCCTGACCCAGGAAGATTCCAACTTCCACAGGGCAAACACATGCGTCATGACTACTGAGCCCACGCTCTAGAGCTCATAAGCCACAACTCCTGAGCCCACGTGTTGCAACTACTGAAGTCCATGCTCCCTAGAGCCCATGCTCTGAACTAGAGAAGTCACTGCAATGAGAAGCCTATGCATGCAACTAGAGAAAGCCCATGAGTAGCAACGAAGACCCAGAGCAGTCAATAAATTAATAAATGTTTTAAAATAAGAAACTTTGCAAATCAGAAGGGAGTGCCATGATATATTCCAAGTGATGAAAGGAAAACACCTACAACCAAGAATATTCTACTTATCAATGAAGAATATTCTACTCATCAACCAAGAATAATCTACCATTCAGATTTTAAGTAGAAATAAGCAGTATTACTTTGCCAACTAAGGTTCGTCTAGTCAAGGCTATGGTTTTTCCTGTGGTCACGTATGGATGTGAGAGCTGGACTGTGAAAAGGCAGAGTGCCAAAGAATTGATGCTTTTGAACTGAGGTGTTGGAGAAGACTCTTGAGAGTCCCTTGGACTGCAAGGAGATCCAACCAGTCCATTCTGAAGGAGATCAGCCCTGGGATTTCTTTGGAAGAAATGATGCTAAAGCTGAAACTCCAGTACTTTGGCCACCTCATGCAAAGAGTTGACTCATTGGAAAAGACTCTGATGCTGGGAGGGATTGGGGGCAGGAGGAGAAGGGGACGACCGAGGATGACATGGCTGGATAGCATCACTGACTCGATGGACATGAGTCTGAGTGAACTCCAGGAGTTGGTGATGGACAGGGAGGCCTGGCGTGCTGCGATTCATGGGGTCGCAGAGTCGGACATGACTGAGCGACTGAACAGAACTGAACTGAAGCAGTATTGTATATAACAAAAAGCTAAAAGAGTTCAGCACCACTCTACTGGCCTTACAAGGAGTGTTAAAGTACATCTCTATGCAGAAAAGGCCACAGGTAGAAATATAAAAACTACAAAAGGGAAAGTACCATTGGTAGGCAAAAAGCTTTTACAAATACTTAAAGACAAAGAATTAAAATCATCTACACCCATAATAAGTAGTTAAGGGATTCACAAAAAAAAAAAAAAANGAAGAGTTGACTCATTGGAAAAGACTCTGATGCTGGGAGGGATTGGGGGCAGGAGGAGAAGGGGACGACCGAGGATGACATGGCTGGATAGCATCACTGACTCGATGGACATGAGTCTGAGTGAACTCCAGGAGTTGGTGATGGACAGGGAGGCCTGGCGTGCTGCGATTCATGGGGTCGCAGAGTCGGACATGACTGAGCGACTGAACAGAACTGAACTGAAGCAGTATTGTATATAACAAAAAGCTAAAAGAGTTCAGCACCACTCTACTGGCCTTACAAGGAGTGTTAAAGTACATCTCTATGCAGAAAAGGCCACAGGTAGAAATATAAAAACTACAAAAGGGAAAGTACCATTGGTAGGCAAAAAGCTTTTACAAATACTTAAAGACAAAGAATTAAAATCATCTACACCCATAATAAGTAGTTAAGGGATTCACAAAAAAAAAAAAAAAGATGTAAGATAAAATGTCAAAAACTTTAAAACTGGGTGGTGAGAGTTAAAATTCAGAACTGTTAGAATGATTTTGATCTTAAGAAATTATCAGTTAAAAAATAATCATATACATACTTGTATGTAAACCTCATGGAAACCACAAGTGAAAATAAAACTATAACAGATATACACAAAAAAGGGGGGGGGGGGACTATAACACTAGAAACAGTTACCAAAGGAAAGGGGAAGAGAGCATAAGAAGAAAGGACCAAAAGAGAATTGCAAAAGAAACCCCAAGACAATAAACAAAAGGCAATAGTATATACTTATCAATAATTACTTTAAATGTCATTGAACTAAGTGCTCTAATTATGAAAAATAAAGTAGCTGAAGAATGTTTTTTAAAAAGAAACCTATATATTTGCTGCTTACTAAATACTTATTTCAAATCTAAAGACACACAAATACTGAAAGTGAGGGAATAAAGTAAAGTATTCATGCAAATTGAAATGAAAAGAAACCTGGGGTAGCAATACTTGTGTAAGACAGCATAGACTTTAAAAGAGAACTGTAAGTGACAAAGAAACACATTACATAATAAAAAGGAATCAACCCAAGAAGAAGCTATAACTGTTGCAAATATATTTGGGCCAAACCTACAAACACCTAAATACAGAGAGAAAGTACTAAAAGATATAAATGGAGAAGTTGACAGTAACACAGTAATAATAAGGAATTTTAACATACCAATTACATCCATGAGCAAATTATTCAGAAAGAATATCAACAAGAAAACACTGACCTTTAAACACACATTAAAACATATCAGAATATGTGTGTGTGTATATATATAGACACATACACATATATATACACACATATATATGACATATGTGTGTGTTGCATATGTATATATGGCATATATGTGTGTATGTAAATAAATATGTCATCCAAAAACAGCAGAATACAAGTTCTATTCAAGTACCCATTGACATTTACCAGTTTATATCAGATGCTGTGCCACCAAAAAAGTTTCAATAAATTTAAGAATATTGAAATCATATAAGGCAACTTTTATAATAACAATACTAAGAGATTTGAAAGCTACTGTAGAAAAAAAAATTACAAAAACATGGATGATAAACAATATGGTGCTACTGGCAATAGAAATCAAACAGAAAACCAAAAATACCTAAGACAAATGGAAATATAAGCATATCAATTCAAAATCAATGAGACATAGCAGAAGCAGTTAGAAAAGGGAAATTTATAGTGACAAAACCTATTGTGGGAAAACAGAAAAATCTCAGATAAACAATTTAAATTTACACCTAAACAAGGAAATAACCAAAGCTGCATATCAGTAAAACAAAAAAATAATAATAAAGATCAGAACACAGATAAGTCAAGACAAAAAAAAAGTGGAAAATATCGATTGGAACTAATAGCTTGTACTTTGAAAATATAAATACAACTGATAAAATTTTTGCTGATCTCATCAAGAAAAAAGAGGACTCAAATAAGTAAAATTAGAGAAGTTACAAATGACACTATAGGAATACAATGAATCATAAGAGATTATGATAAGCAATTATATGCCTCAAATGGAAAAGTAAACATAGATGGAACAAATTTCTAGAAATGTACACTCTCAAAGACTGAATAAGGAAGAAATACAAGATATGAATAGATCAATTGNCTGATCTCATCAAGAAAAAAGAGGACTCAAGTAAAATTAGAGAAGTTACAAATGACACTATAGGAATACAATGAATCATAAGAGATTATGATAAGCAATTATATGCCTCAAATGGAAAAGTAAACATAGATGGAACAAATTTCTAGAAATGTACACTCTCAAAGACTGAATAAGGAAGAAATACAAGATATGAATAGATCAATTGCTTGTAATGAAATTCAGTCAGTAATAAAAAATAAAAATTAAAAAATTAAAAAACAAGCAAAAACAAAGTTTGAGGACCTGATGATTTCATAGGTTAATTCTACTAAATGTTTAAAGATTAAACAACTATCCTTCACAAACTATTTTGAAAAATAGCAGAGGAAGGAATGTATCTGTACTTATCAACTCTGGTGTAAAAATCAAACAGAAACACCACAGTAAAAGAAAATTACAAATAAATATCACTAATGAATATATATGCAAAAATCCTCAAAGAATATTAGCAAGTTAGGGCTTCTCTGCTGGGCCAGAGGCTAAGAATCGATGGCACAATGCAAGGCACATAGGGTAGATCCCTGCTCTGGGAAAGTTCCCCATGTTGTTATTCAGCTGTTCAGTCATATCTGACTCTTTGCAACCCCATGGACTGAGCACACCAAGCTTCCCTGTCCTTCACATCTCCAAGATTTTGCTCAAACTCATGACCATTTATCCATTCAACCATCTCATCCTCTGTCCCCCACTTCTCCTCCTGCCCGCAATCGTCCCCAAAATCAGGGTCTTTTCCAGTGAACTGGCTCATCACATTAGGTGGCCAAAGTATTGCAGCTTCAGCATTAGTCTTTCCAAAGAATATTCAGGGTTGATTTCCTTTAGGTTTGTCTGTCTTGATCTCCTTGCAGTCCAAGGGACTCTCAAGAGTCTTCTCCAGCACCACAGTTCAAATGCATCAATTCTTTGCCGCTCACCTTTCTTTACGGTCCAACTCTCACATTCATACATGACTACTGGAAAGACTATAGCTTTGACTATACAGACTTTAATTAGCAAAATCTATGTTTTAANATCTCCTTGCAGTCCAAGGGACTCTCAAGAGTCTTCTCCAGCACCACAGTTCAAATGCATCAATTCTTTGCCGCTCACCTTTCTTTACGGTCCAACTCTCACATTCATACATGACTACTGGAAAGACTATAGCTTTGACTATACAGACTTTAATTAGCAAAATCTATGTTTTAATATGCTGTCTAGGTTTGTCATAATTTTTCTTCCAAGGAGCAAATATCTTTTAATCTCATGGCTGCACTCACCATCCACAGTGATTTTAGAGCCCAAGAAAATAAAGTCTGTTATCATTTCCATTTTCCCCAATCTATTTGTCATGAAGTGATGGGACCTGATGTCATGATCTTAGTTTTTTGAATGTTGAGTTATAAGCCAGCTTTTTCACTCTCCACTTTCACCTTCATTAAGAGGATCTTTAATTCCTTCTCACACTCTGCCATTAGGGTGGTGTCATCTGCATATCTGAGGTTGTTGATAGTTCTCACAGCAATCATGATTCCAGCTTGTGATTCATCCAGCCCAGCATTTCGCATGATGTATTCTGTACAGAAGTTAAATAAGCAGGGTGACAATATACAGCCTTGACATACTTCTTTCCCAATATTGAACCAGTCTGTTGTTCCATGTCTAGTTCTGACTGTTGCTTCTTGACTTGCATACAGGTTTCTCAGGAGGTAGGTAAGGTGGTCTGGTATTCCCATCTGTTTAAAATTTTCCACACTTTGTTGACATCCACACAGTCAAAGGCTTTAGTGTAATCAATGAAGCAGAAATAGACATTTTTCTGGAATTCTCTTTCTTTTTTTAGATCCAGTGAATGTTGACAATTTGATTGCTGGTTCCTCTGGTTTTTCTAAATCCAGCTTCTGCAACTGGAAGTACTGGGTTCACATACTGTTGATGCCTAGCTTAAAGGATTTTGAGCATTACTTTGCTGGCATGTGCAATGAGCACAGTGGCACAATAGTTTAAACATTCTTTGGCATTGACTTTCTTTGGGATTGGAAAGAAAACTGAACTTTTCCATTCTGTGGTCACTGCTGTGTTTTTCAAATTTGCTGACATATTGAGTGCAGCACTTTAACAGCATCAGCTTTTAGGATTTTAAATAGCTCAGCTGGAATTCCAATACCTCCACTAGCTTTGTTTGTAGTAATGCTTCCTAAGGCCCATTTGACTTCACATTCCCAGATGTCTGGCTCTAAGTGGGTGAGAACCACACCACTGTGGTTATCCAGGTCAGTTTTTTTTTTTTTTTGTACAGTTTTTCTGTGTATTCTTGCCATGTCTTCTTAATCTCTTCTGCTTCTCTTATGTTCTTCCCTTTTCTGTCCTTTGTTGTGCCCATCTTTGCATGAAATATTCCTTGGTATCTCTAATTTCCTTGAAGAGATCTCTAGCCTTTCCCATTTTATTGTTTCCCTCTATTTCTTTGCATTGTGCACTTTGGAAGGCTCTCTTATCTCTCCTTGCTATTCTTTGGAACTCTGCATTCAGATGGGTATATCTTTTCCTTTCTCCTTTTCCTTTCACTTCTCTTTTCTAAAATATTTATAAGGCCTCCTCAGACAACCATTTTCTTTTTCTTGGGGACAGTTTTAGTCACTGCCTCCTGTACAGTGTTACAAACCTCCATCCATAGCTCTTCAAGCACTCTAGCAAATCTAGTCCCTTGAATCTATTTGCCACTTCCACTGTATAATCATAAGGGATTTTATTTAGGTCATACCTGAATGGCTTAGTGGTTTTCCTACTTTCGTCAATCTAAGTCTGAATTTGGTAATAAGGAGTTCATGATCTGAGCTCCAGTCAATTCCAGGTCTTGTTTTTGCTGACTGTAAAGAGCATCTCCATCTTCGGCTACAAAGAATATAATCAATCTGATTTCAGTAATGACCATCTGGTGATGTCATTGTGCAGATTTGTCTCTTGTGTTGTTGGAAGAGGGTATTTGCTATGACCAGTGCATTCTGTTGGCAAAACTCTGTTAGCTTTCTCCCTGCTTCATTTTACACTCCTAGGCCAAACTCGCCTGTTATACCATGTATCTCTTGACTCTCTATTTTTGCATTCAAGTCCCCTATGATGAAAATGATGGGGGTTTTTTGTTAATTTTTTGTTAGTTCTAGAAAGTCTTGTAGGTCTTCATAGAACCATTCAACTTCGGCTTATTTGGCATTAGTGATTGAGGCACAGAACTTAATTACTCTGATTTTGAGTTGTTTGCATTGGAAATGAACCGAGATCATTCTTTCATTTTTTGAGACTGCACCCTAATATCACCTTTCCCACAAACTGTGGGGCAACTAAGCCCATACACCAGAACTACTGAACCTGGCTCTGGAACCTGTGAGCCTCAACTACTGATCCCACATGCAGAAACTACCGAAGCCCACAAGGCCTAGACCTGTGCTCCACAACAAGAGAAGCCACCACAATGCAAAGTCCACACACCACAACTAGAAAACAGCCTGTAGTCTCAGCAGGCTGAGAAAGCCTATGCACAGCAATGAAGACTCGGTGGAGCCAAAAATAAATACATAAAACCAATATGTTTTTTAAATTAGCTAATTGAATTCAACAGCAGTTTAAAAGGGTCATACACGATGATTAGGTAGGATTTATCCCAGGGATTCAAGTATGCTTGAATCTATAAATCAGTGTGATACACCACATAAACAAATTGGCCCAAAGATTTCAATGATATTCAACATCCCTTTATAAAAAGTAAACCAACACTCTCAACAAAAGGCGTATGTATAACAGAAGCCATTATGTGACAAACTTATAGCCAAAATTATATTCAATGGTGAAAAACTAAAAGCATTTCCTCTGAAATCAACAACAAGACTAGAATGCCCACTCTTAAACTTTATTTCAACATAGTACTGAATGTTCTAGCCAAGGCAATCAGAGAAGAAAAGGAAAAAAAAAAGGAATCCTATTGGAAGGGAAATAGTAAACCTGTCATTGCAGATGATATGACATCATATATAGAAAATCTTAATAAATCAAAAACTATTAGAATGAATTCAGTAAAGTTGCAGAATTCAAAATTAATATATAGAAATCTGTTGTATTTCTACATTAAAAACAATGAACTATCATAAACAGAAATTAAGAAAATAATCTCACAATTGCATCAAGAAGAATATAATATCTAGAAATAAATCTAAGCTTTGAGGTAAAATTCTTATTCTCAGAAAATGATATAACTGATGAAAGAAATTGAAGATGATACAGGTGAAATGAAATATATAATATGCTCAATGATTGAAAGATATTAACACTTTTTTAAATAATATTAACACTTTTTAAATGNCAATTGCATCAAGAAGAATATAATATCTAGAAATAAATCTAAGCTTTGAGGTAAAATTCTTATTCTCAGAAAATGATATAACTGATGAAAGAAATTGAAGATGATACAGGTGAAATGAAATATATAATATGCTCAATGATTGAAAGATATTAACACTTTTTTAAATAATATTAACACTTTTTAAATGATCATACTACCCAGCGTAATCTACAGATTTTAAAATGCAATCTTTATTCAAGTACCAATGACATTTTTTACAGAAACAGAAGAAATTATTCTACAATTTGTGTGGCATGTACACTCATGGCTGATTCATGTCAATGTATGGCAAAACCCGCTACAATATTGTAATTAGCTTCCAATTAAAATAATTAATTTTAAAATAAATAAAATGTGTGTGGAAACACAAAAGACTGTAATAATCCAAAAAATTTTGCTAAAGAAGAAAAAATATATAGGTATCACACTCCCTGTTTTCAAACTTTAATAAAAGCTATCATCATCAGAAGAGTATGATCCTGGCACAAAGTAGACACATAAATCAATGGATCAGAATAGAGCCCAGAAATGTGTGTGTGCTAAGTTGTTTCAGCTGTGTCTGACTCTTGCGACCCTATGGACAGTAGCCCACCAGGATCCTCTGTCTATGGTATTCCCCAAGCAAGAATACTGGAGTGGATTGCCATGTCCTCCTCCAGGGGATATTCCTGACCCAGGGATTAAACCAGCATCTGTTACATCTCCTGCATTGGCAAGCAGGTTCTTTTCTACTAGTGCCACCTGGGAAGCACGAGTCTATCTGCAATGAAAGAGACCTGGGTTCAATCTCTGGGTCAGAAAGATCCATGGAGAAGGGAATGGCTACCCATTCCAATATTCTTGCCTGGAGAATTCCACAGACAGAGGAGCCTAATGGGCCCCAGTCTGTGGGGTTGCAAAGAGTCAGACATGACTGACTAACACATACATACCAAGCCCAGAAATAAACCCACACATATATGGTCATCTATGACAAAGTTTGCAAAAATACACAATGAGGAAAAGACAGCCTCTTCAATAGATGCTTTTGGAAAAACTGGACAGATACATGTAAAATAATCAGACTGCACTACTTTTTCAAAACATACACAAAGTAAACTCAACATAGATTAAAGTAAAAGTAGGACCTAAAACTTAAAACAAAAAACCCAAAAATAGGACCTGAAACTATAAAACTCTCCTCAAACAAGGGAAACAGAAGCAGATGTAAACAAATGGGACTGCATCAAACTAAAAATCTTTTGCACAACAAAGGAAACTATCAACAAAACAAAAAGGAAGATGATATTTGCAAATGAGCTATCTGATAAGTAGTTAATACTCAAAATATAAAAAGAACTCATATATCACAACATCAAAAAATCAAAAAACCTGATCAAAAAATGAGAATTGAATAGACATTTTTTTCCAAAGAAGCACAATTATGGCCCACAAGCACATGGAAATATGTTTAACATCACTATTCCTTCAGTTCAGTTGCTCAGTCGTGTCTGACTCTGCGATCCCATGAATCGCAGCACACCAGGCCTTCCTGTTCATCACCAACTCCCAGAGTTCACTCAGACTCACTATTCCTTATGATCATGCAAATCAAAAGCATGAGATACCACCTCACACCTGTCAGAATGGCTATCATCAAAAAGACAAGAGACAACAAGTGTCAGAGAGAATGTGGAGGAAAAAAGGCAACCCCTGTACGCTGTTAGGATTATAGATTGGTCAGCCACTATAAAAAACATCAAGAAGTTTCATCAAAAAATTAAAAATAGAACTGCCATGTGAACTAATAGGGCTTGCCTAGTGGCTCAGGAAGTAAAGAATCCGCCTGCAGTGCACTAAAGGTTTCAATCCCTGGGTCAGGAAGATACCTTGGAGAAGGGAATAGCTACCCACTCCAGTATTCTTGCCTGGAGAATTCCATGCACAGAGGAGCCTGGCAGGCTACAGTCCATGAAGTCGCAAAGAGTTGGATATGACTGAGCAACTAACAAATGAACTAACAATTTCACTACTTGTTATTTATCCAAAGAAAACAAAAACACTAATTCAAGAAGATAGATGCACAAAAATATTCATTATTGCATTATTTACAATAGGCCACCTATAGAAGCATCTTATGTTGCTTTAATTAAAAGATGAATGGATAAAGAAGATGATATGAATATATATATTATACATATATATATATATAATGGAATGCTACATAAGAATATGAAATCTTGCCACTTGATCACATGGGTATATCTAGAGTATATCAGGCCAAGTGAAATAATTCAGTCAGAGAAAGACAAATACCCATGACCTCACTTACAGGTAGGATCTGAAAAACAAAGAAATCCCAACAAAACAAAATACAGACTCGTAGATACAGAGAACAAATTGGTGGTTGCCAGAGGAGAGGTCTTGATGGAGATGGTGGGCAACATAGGGGAAGGGGTTGCTGCTGCTGCTGCTGCTAAGTCACTTCAGTCGTGTCCGACTCTGTGTGACGCCATAGACGGCAGCCCACCAGGCTCCCCCATCCCTGGGATTCTCCAGGCAAGAATACTGGAGTGGGTTGCCATTTCCTTCTCCAATGCATGAAAGAGAAAAGTGAAAGTGAAGTCGCTCAGTCTGTCCGACTGTTAGCAACCCCATGGACTGCAGCCCACCAGGCTCCTCCGTCCATTGGATTTTCCAGGCAAGAGTACTGGGGTGGGGTGCCATTGCCTTCCCCAAGGGGAAGGGGTTAAGAGGTTCAAACCTCTAGTTAAATAATAAATAATTTTCAGGGATGTAATATATAGTTTAAAGAATATAGTTAATAGTGTAATAACTTCATATGGGGTCAGATAGTTACTCGACATGTGGTAGTGGTCATTTCATAAGCAAATGTCAAAACACTATGTAGCAGTACATCTGAAACTAACACAATATTGTACATCATCAATATGTCAATGAAAAAGAAAAGGTAGAAATGGATCCATGAATTGATTACATATAGAAACATTTGTATGTATTATAAAAGAGTAAAATATGTATGTATGAATAGAATATGTGTGCCCATAGGCATACACACCCTCATAAAAAAGACACATAGTAATGGATTTTTGTACTAGCCAGTTGATATTGAAGGATCTGGTCTTTCAATATCTGGTTTATTGGAATGACAGTTGTTTTTTACATGGCATCTCAATTGCCCTAGTGGTTGGAGTAAGTTCCATGGGCCTGCCTCACTGCCATCTGTATCTCTTGTTCCTGGATGCTTGAGTTTGAGCATTAAAGGTATGTCAAAACACTCCTAAGCAATTTAGTGAGTCAATGAAATATATGCTCCAGCAGTTTCTTAGGAAAACAATTTTCTATATATTGCACTACCAATATTATTCAAAACAAACTACACGATTTCTACATTTACCAGAGAATAGTCTATCATGAAATACAAATAGATACAATAGACACACACGCATGCAGACACAGACACATGGCCATGCACACAAACATAAAACAGTGTACACATGTACACACACAAACTAACATATTTCTGTTTCTCAGAATGATACGCTGAGCAATGTGAAATCATCAGGGTATGCGAGACATCACAGATGAAAATTCAACTGGTTGTGAGCTTTTACTATATATTCCAAGCCATCAGGGGCTTGGGCTATTGAACATTACAATAGAGGCAGACTTAAAAAATAGTTTTCTAGCCAATTGGATTTGAGAGTTTATTGCTGCTTCAGTTCTTGCTCCATTTTCCCACAGGAAAACATACCAACTTACCCTATTTCTAACTGTCAACTCCAATCCCCTGATTCCTGACACAGCCTGTATTCCAGAGCTAGTCATATTTGGATAAATGCTTTGAAAGGCTGACTACATTCATGACTGAAGGGCTGGCTCTTTACACTTGCATGTCCTCATTTGTTTGTGTTGTGGTGTTGAAGACTCTTGAGAGTCCCTTGGACTGCAAGGAGATCCAACCAGTCCATCCTAAACGAGATCAGTCCTGGGTGTTCATTGGAAGGACTGATGCTGAGGCTAAAACTCCAATACTTTGGCCACCTCATGCAAAGAGTTGACTCATTGGAAAAGACTCTGATGCTGGGAGGGATTGGGGGCAGGAGGAGAAGGGGATGACAGAGGATGAGATGGCTGGATGGCATCACTGACTGGATGGACGTGAATCTGAGTGAACTCTGGGGGTTGGTGAGGGACAGGGAGGCCTGGTGTGCTGCGATCCATGGGGTAGCAAAAGAGTCGGACATGACTGAGTGACTGAACTGAACTGAACTGAAAGCCATAAGAAGTGAAGTAACTTTTCCAGGGTCACACAGCATCATAGTAGATGCATGATTTGGTGATTTGATGGACCTCCCACACCTGGACAACTTTGAGACACAATTAAATGTGTTGAGCACCATGCTAGTGAATTTCATATCATATAATTTACTTAGGTAGATATAATCCTATTTTACAGATTGGAAATTGCCTGGCTGGTAAATGGAAGGATATGGACAAAAACCTATGTCTCTATGCTGACCTTCCAGTAATAGATCTGTGCCAAGTCCGCCTCTCTAGAATCCTTGATTAAAATGAAAATACACCTGAGAACTATGGTCTTAGAAGCTAATATCCCAGTTACTAAACCTGGTTCAGGGGGATTAGTTGATAACTGGACTGTGATGTTGTGCTTAAAGGCAGATTTTGATGGTGAAATTGAAACTGTGCCACTCAAGACTCAAACTTGGCAGGAACCTAGACTGGGGACTTGAACCCATGGTCTTTTAACTGAGATCACACACCTGGTCTCAGGACCTAATGAAGCTCAAGTTCTTTATGTCTCATTGCAGGAAGAATTCAGTGAAATATGAAGTGATAGGTAAGACGTAGATTTATTTAGAGAGGAACACAATCCACAGACAGACGTGGGCCATTTCAGAAAGTGACAGGCCTCAAAATGGTTAGTTTTTAAGGACTGGATGATTTCAAAGGCCAATGAGTGGAGGATTATTTCAATAATTTCAGGGAAGGGACAGGGATTTCAAGGAGTTGGGCCACAGCCCACTGTTTGGCCTTTTATGGTTAGCCTCAGAACAGTCACTGTGCTGGTCATTTCAGTCGTTCAGTCATGTCCTACTCTTTGCAACCCCATGGACTGCAGCACACCACGCTTCCCTGTCCCTCACCAACTCCCAGAGCTTGCTTAAACTTATGTCCATCAAGTCAGTGATGCCATCTAACAATCCCATCCCCTGTTGTCCTCTTGTCCTCCTGCCTTCAATCTTTCCCAGCATCAAGGTCAGGTTCTTCGCATCAGGTGGCCAAGCATTGGAGTTTAAACTTCAGCATCAGTCCTTCCAATGAATATTCAGAACTGCTTTCCTTTAGGATTGGCTGGTTGGATCTCCTTGCTGTCCAAGGGACTCTCAAGGGTCTTCTCGAACACCACATTTCAAAAGCATCAATTCTTTGGCACTCAGCTTTCTTTGGGCTTCCCTAGTGACTCAGTGGTAAAGAATCAGTCTGCAAAGTGGGAGACCTGGGTTTGATCCCTGGATTGGGAAGATCCCCTGGAGAAGGGAATGGCTACCCACTCCAGCATTCTGGGCTGGAAAATTCCATGGACAAAGGAGCTTTATAAATTTGGGCTTCCCTGATAGCTCAGTTGGTAAAGAATCCACTTGCAATGCAGGAGACCCCAGTTCAACTCCCGAGTTGGGAAAATCTACTGGAGAAGAGATAGGCTACCCATTCCAGTACTCTTGGGTTTCCCCTGTGGCTCAGTTGGTAAAGAATCTGCCCACAATGTGGGAGACCTCCAGTATTCTGGCCTGGAGAATTCCATGGACTACATAGTCCATGAGGTCACAAAGAGTCAGACATGACTAAGCGAGTTTCACTTTCAGCTTTCTTTACGTTCCAACTCTCACACCCATACATGACCACTGGAAGATCCATAGCTTTGACTAGACGGACTTTTGATGGCAAAATAATGCCTCTGCTTTTTAATATACTGTCTAGGTTGGTCACAGCTTTTCCTCCAAGGAGCAAGCATTCTTTAATTCCATGGCTGCAGTCAATACCTGTCATGATTTTGTAGCCCAAGAAAATAAAGTCTGTCGCTGTTTCCATTGTTTCCCCATCTGTTTGCCACGAAGTGTTGGGACCGGATGCCATCATCTTAGTTTTTTGAATGTTGAGTTTTGAGCCAGGTTTTTCACTCTCCTCTTTCACTTTCATGAAGAGGCTCTTTAATTCCTCTTTTTAAATAGCTGCTAATGTATTACAATAAGCATATAATGAGGCTCAAGGTCCACTGACATCTTGGACCCAGTTGGTTCTAATCAACTGTTGGTTTTTTAAAGGTTGCACCCTGCCCCCCTGCCTCCTGTTTCAAAATGGCAGAGTATATACTACTTATTTCATAACTTTGCCTTGAGCTATTCCTATTCCATAAAACTGTGTGGTAGTCTAGTAGAGGAGCCAAAGGAAAACCAATTGCCAGATAATAGATTAAGTCTGGAGAAAATGAGTATACCTCCTCTCCATTTCCTTTCAAGAGAGCCCTATTTAGAAATAGGTTTATCCTAAAACCCTCAGAGAAACTCATTTTCTAGTGAACAGGACAAGGTTCCTCCAGGCAGGCTTATCGCTTTTTGGCCTCTATAAAAGGATAATATATTTGTGCTGAATCCATAATTAACTGGGAAGAGTATAATATTCATAATTTTGCTCAGTTGTTAATCAGTAGATTGTTTCCCTCATGCATCCTTCTCCTTGCACACCAACCTGTCAGACTCTAGTAATTGTTGCTTGAACAGGTTTGGGTAAATGTCTCCAAGGAGGACCAACTCTCTTGTTCCATTAGTGAGAACACATATAGATCATTTGCAGTGCTAATCCAGGGCTAAAATCAATTATGTCTCTTGTATTTAAAAATTAAATTGACTTGCCATGGGAGTAGAATGAAGGAAAAATACATTCCTTCTATTATGTGTAATTACAATTGTAAAACATTTTCCTTTGGAATGTAATTGATGCCTGCAGAGGCTGAAGTGGGAGAGCTTGAAATGTTTAGTGGAAATGTTGAGCTTTCTTTCAGGTTTTTCTTTGGGTTTTTATTTCCCACCATTCCCCAGCCTTATTCTTCCTCTTCATGTTAAAGCTAATATAAAATTGTGAGGTTCTCTAAGCCTTCTCAACTTTCAAAGAATCCTAACTGTAATTTTGGGCATAAGGAGCAAAAACCAATGTGGAAAAAAAAGAGAGAGAGCTAATTATGCCTTAATCATATACTGAAAATTTCAATCTCACTAATATTTATTTAGTGTTGATTGTGTAGCAAGGTCTGAGGTGCTATGGGAAAGTGAAAGAAAGTGAAAATGTGAGTTGCTTAGTCATGTCCAACTCTCTTGTGACCCCATGAACTTCAGCCCATCAGGCTCCTTTGTCCATAGAGTTCTCCAGGCAAGAATACTGGAGTAGATTGCCTTCTCCAGGGGATCTTCCCAACCCAGGGATTGAACCCAGGTCTTCTGCATTGCAGGCAGATTCTTTACTATCTGAGCCTTCAGGGTCGTGGGAAATACACACACAAATGACATGGTCTTTGCTATCAAAGTCTTCGGTTTTGATGAATGATATCAAAATCATTTAAGTTATATGAAAATAAGCAGTTTTTTTTTAACTGAAGAGGTAATTATTGACCAAGAATAAGCATTCTAATACTTTGGGAGGTCAGTAAATTAGGAGATTACAGAATTGATTATGAATCTCCTCTGAGACTTAATTCTCATACTTGTCTTATTTCCTTCCTCAGAAATGCCATCACTTCTCATAACTGCAATGATTCCATTTTAGGAGTATTTTGATTGCAAAAAAAAACAGGAACCAACTAACTCTGAATGGCTACATATAAGGTTGCTATGAGACAGGAAGGAAGGAGGCAGGGTACAACCATTAAAATAATGAGTAGGGGATACAGCTGTTATTTTATACAGCTGTTATAAAATAATCCGGATGTAACAAAAACCAACTGGAATCAGCTAAAATCAAGATGGCATCAAGAATGGCTTGGCCGTTAGCTCATTATATCTTCATTTGTTAGGGAAATTAAATAGTCCTATTTAGGCTTCAGAGACAAAGCAGAGCAGGCCTCTGACCTTGCTTCTAACCTGCCTGGACACTGTCCTGGCCATCTGCTGTGAGTGCAAGTCTTGCAATACCATAGATAAGATACGGACAAATCTTGAAATTGTTGAGGCCCTGGAGAGGGTCTGGCCAACCAAGCTCCAGGCTTAACAACATTCCAAGCTTTACAAGATAAAATAAACTTCATTAACATGAAACCAGAGCTACAGTTTGCTCATAGATTGACAATGATATCATTTGCTTCCTAGGTGGGAACTGCAGTTTCTGAAGTCGTACCCACAAAGCAGATACACTGCCTGGGACCTTTTGCCAATTACTACTCCAGATGTGCTATGTCAAGGGACTTCCCAGTGCTGTTTGAGTCTGGATGTTGCTCAGAACCCAATTTGGTGATGTATCCTTTGCTGTTTCTATTTCTCTTTACTTTTAATGTTAGTATATTGAAAATAAGTTATATAATTCTCTAATAAATACTGGTATTATTTATTTATATAGAGTGAGTAGCTTATTTTGTTAACAAATCCTTTGAACTTGAGACAAAAGTGAAACTTTTGCAAAACATCACCATAACACTAAAAATCACCACCACTCATGCTATGACAGTTCCAAAGATTACCAGAAAAGACCAAAAGGCAGGCAGGAGCCCAGTTCCTAGAAATCCCCACCCCTTCACTGAAATACTCCCTTCCTCCCACTCAAATTACCCAACCATAAAAACTAACCACTCCCACACCCTGTGGCCACTCTCCCTTTCTGAAACAACCACATTCTGCTTATGGAATGTATATCTCTCTAAATATATTTGCTTTCACTTTACCTTGGTTGCTCTTGAAATTTTTTCCTGTGTGAAGCCAAGGTCCCTCACTTGACAACTTGTCTCAGGGACTAGAGCATGTCTTGGAATGTGATGTTTCTCTCTGCTGCAAGAAATATATAAAATATGGGCTACCCAGTTAAATATGAAATTCAGACTGTTCATAAACAAGACAGCAGGCCCCAAATGGGGTTGTATATGCTAAATCCCATCAAAAAAATACAAAATTATTTACTATTTTGGATCTCCCAGAAATGGAATCTTAAACCATCAGGAAGAATCACCTGATCAGCACTAGTTATATAATTTGTCTGATAGATTCCTGCCATCCCCTAAAGACAGTAAGCTTGCAATAACCAACTCGCTTTTTTTTTTTTTTT
>SJYX01022327.1:305997-332776 GCA_006410675.1 Oreotragus oreotragus | reverse complement strand
TTTGATTTAGGTCATACCTGAATGGTCTAGCAGTTTTCCCTACTTTCTTCAATTTGAGTCTGAATTTGGGTCCCAGATTCAGCTTTTTCATCTAGTTAGGAGCTCAGAGTCAGTCTCTGAGACATAACGTTGGCGTTTACATTGGTTTCCTGCTCAGAGCTCCCAGTTCTGGATTCAGTTTGCTAGGTTTTCTCTTTTTTTAAAAATTACCTTTTAAAAGTATAACTAATGTACCTCCAGCAATACACATCTAAAGTACAATTTGATCATTTTTACACTTATATGCATTCTCATTCCCCTATGCTCCTCCCTGTCACCACCCATCCCTAAGTAATTATGTAAATGGAATCATCTCTTTGAGGAAAGATGTCTTCTTTCACTTGGCATAATTAAATCATGATCCATTCATATTGTTTTTCATATCAATAGTTTGTTCCTTTTATTGCTAAAAAAGTAATATTTCATTGTGTGGATGTACTACAGTTTGTTTATCCATTCATCTGTTGATGGACATTTGGGTTGTTTCTAGTTTTTTTGGCTAGTACAAGTAAAATTTGTATAGACATATACTTGTATTTCTCTTAAGGAAATACCTAGGGGGAAAATATCTTGGTGGCTTAGTAGGTAAATGTTTAACTTCTAAAAAAACTTGCAAACTGTTTTCCAAATTGTTTGTATCACTTTAAATTTCCACCAGAAGTGTATGAGAGTTCTGTCTCCTTTCTCACCAAGACTTGTTACGATTTGTTTTTTCCATTTTAACCACTCTGTGTGTGCATAGTGGTATTTGTTTTGTGATTTTACCTTGCACTCCCCTTAATGAATAATGATATTGAACATCTTTTTATGTAAGTTTGACATTCATATAACCTCTTTGTTAAAGTGTCTGTTTAAACACTTTGTCCACTTAAAAATCAGGTAATTTATCTTCTTGTTATTAAGTTTAACATTTTTTTTAATGTGCTGTAGATAAAAGTAGTTTGTTGGAGACACATTTTGCACATATTTTTCTCAGCTTATGACTCACATTTTCTTTTTCATAACAGAGTCTTTTGAAGAGGAAATGTTTTTTATTTTGATGAAGTCTATTTTGTCTGTCTGTTTCAAAGGTAGAGGGGTTTTGGAGAATTCCTTTACTTTCTAGCAATCCTAGAACTGTGTTAATAAGATTTGCCCTTAATTATCAAGGTCCTAATTATATATTGATGAGGGTCTTTCAGAATATTTAGTCCACTCGTATTCTCTGAAGCAAAAGTCCCTGTCTGTTTACTATTTCCACCTAAAATCTCCTTTAGTTCTATGAGTTTAACAGTTTTGAAGACATTATTGAACTCTGTTGGTTTCCGTTTTGAAAGGAAACTTCTAGTTTCCAAGACCTTCACATGAACGTTCTCTTGATACCAAACTCATTTGGCAAAGAATATCTTATCAGCCAAAAACTGTCTCTCTATAAGATAAACAATTGCCTGAAGGTGGATGGGGTAAGATATTTATTTTATTTAAGAAATGTCAGTTAATTAAAACCCCATCCATCACAGTTTACTTTAGTCAATATGAAGCCAAACAATTTGCCTTACAATTAAATTAGAATTATTCAAGCAGTCTGGATGCTATTTCCTTAAAGTGCTCCTGGGCTTCTGTGAAACATCTTGGCATTCCTAATGCATCTGGCTGGCTTGATTGCTACTGCATTTTCTTCAGATATTAAAATTATTTTCCAATAAATGTTAATGGGTGAATTATAGTCATCACACATGCTATCTAGTCTGGAGCAGTGATGATGTGCTAATGCAGATGATTCTCTAATGTCTTTCTCCAGTAAATTAAGAAATCTAGTCTTAATTAACTGCTAGCTAGCCAGATACACTTACTGCCTTTGTGATTTTCAAATGCCTTCTTCTCTCAGTCTCCTTGAATCCAACGATGGTGTTTGAAAGACAATTTTGATTGTGTTTGAAAGGAGAGAATGTATTTCTTTCTTGCCCGGGTAGAGCAGGGATTCAGTTCTCTATGTTGGGGATACATGGGGAGAAATGCTTTCTCTGATTGTTGATTATTCGCTGTGGCTTTCACGTCTGCAAGCCTGAGAGTGGCAGAGACCAAAGGTGGAAACCGAGGCACAAAGGGAAGATATGACCTGTCTGTGGTAGCATGACTAGTAAATGGAGAGGCTGGTCTTCTTTTTAGAATGGAAGGACTTGCTTCCTCAAAATGGGGCACTGTGAGTTCTGCTTTTGGATGATCCAACCACTGTTCAGGGCTCTTTGCCCTTTCTTAACGTTCTCCTTAGAACTTCCCTGGTAGATCAGTGGTAAAGAATCCACCTGCCAATGCAGGAGATGCAGGTTCGATCCCTGAGTTGGGAAGATCCCCTGGAGAAGGAAATGGCAACCCAGTCCAGTATTCTTACTGGGAAATCCCATGGACAGAGAAGCCTGGCGGGCTACAGTCCATGGGGTCACAAAGAGTCAGACATGACTTAGCTACTAAACAATAGCAATGTGCTCCCTAACCCTCAGTGTTTGAAACAACAGAAAACAAGAATGGTGGTGGCCTTGTTATCATTAAATGATTCCTCTTTAGTGCCAAAAAAATGTTATTCAAATACATAAATGATTAGGTGGGTTAATTAAACTGAACTGATGGGTCATGTTCATCAAAGCTGTGAATATACAACCCTACAGCAACCATGTTTTAGATGTGCTAAAATAAGATAATAATGACTGATAAAAAATGGAAGTAGGTCATTTTAATTTAAACTGAACTGTGTGGTTGTTGCATCCAATGCTGATACTGTTACAAGATGTTTTTTTCTCCCTAACTTTATTCGTTTTTTTTCTTTCTCTCCTTTCTTTGCCTACCTTCAGTGATAAAGAACAGTGAGTATTTTATGATACTTTTATTTTTCTACACACTGAATTTTATCTCTTTTCTGATGAAAGTGGCTTGCCCCTGTGGAGAGTTGGTTCAAAAAGGAACTAACATGTTTTATATATCTAATAAAAAAAAATCCAAGTTGTTAAAAAAAAAAGCACACCCCTCTTGAGAAAAAAATATGAAATTTCAAGAAAAAAATTTTGATAAAAGGATGAAAAACATTCCTTAGGGGAGCCCTCAATTTAATTTCTGTTAGCAGCTTGTGGGATTCAGCAAGTTTATTAACCACCTTCTGTTTCTTTTGCATTTTGCCTGGGAACACAGTTCTTAGATAAAGAAAATATTAACTCAAATGACTGCTGTCATTAATCAAAGATGATGAAGAACAGAACAGAGCTTGTGGGAAGTTATATGCTAAACACATGGTCTCTCACCTCATGGGAGGTCGGCCTGATTTCCCAATGAAATGCCTTTGACTCCGAGGTCCCGTCTTTGCTCATAACTTTTGTTTTAAATTAGATTCATTTCCTAAATATGCATGACAGATTGGATGCTGGGTCCAATAAATGAACAGTTAGGCTGCAAAGCAGATGGGGTTCTGGTTGTGTGTACACACTGGGAGACTATGGAAGGTCATTTGTACTCTCCCCATGGTAGGGGAGCTGTCACAGATCCACAAGCAGAGCACTGAGCCTGGCCTCAGAACACCCAGGTCTTAAGTTCTGCTCTGGGACTCAGTGTCACTTCCTTGAACCCTAGCCATCTCCTTTCTAACGTGGGTGTGTTAACCCAGGTGGCTTAGTGGTAAAGAATCCACCTGCCAATGCAGCCGGAGACAACACAGGCTCAATCCCTGGGCTGGGAAGACTCTCTGGAGGAAGAAATGGCTACCACTCCAGTATTCTTGCCTGGAAAATCCCATGGACAGAGCCTGGAGGGCGCAGACCATGGGGTTGCAAAGAGTCAGACATGACTTAGCGACTGAGCATGCACAAAGCTCCTAGCTATGTTAACCCTGCCCTTCCACCTTCACTGGGAGGTGGTGCAGTCAAATGAGATGCATGGGAAAGGTTCAGTTCAGTTCAGTTGCTCAGTCGTGTCCGACTCTTTGCAACCCCATGAACCGCAGCACGCCAGGCCTCCCTGTCCATCACCAACTCCCAGAGTCCACCAAAACCCATGTCCACTGAGTCAGTGATGCCATCCAGCCATCTCATCCTCTGTCGTCTCCATCTCCCCCTGCCTTCAGTTTTTCCCAGCATCAGGGTATTTTCAAATGAGTCAGTTCTTCGCATCATGTGGCCAAAGTATTGGAGCTTCAGCTTCAGCATCAGTCCTTCCAGTGAATATTCAGGACTGATTTCCTTTAGGGTTGACTGGTTTGATCTCCTTGCAGTCCAAGGAACTCTCAAGAGTCTTCTCCAACGCCACAATTCAAAAGCATCAGTTCTTCAGCACTCAGCTTCCTTTATGGTCCAACTCACATCCATACATGACTACTGGAAAAACCATAGCTTTGACTAGACGGACCTTTGTTGGCAAAGTAATGTCTCTGATTTTAATATGCTGTTTAGGTTTGTCATAGCTTTTCTTCCAGGGAGCAAGTGTCTTTTAGTTTCATGGCTACAGTCACCATTTGCAGTGATTTTGGAGCTCAAGAAAATAAGGTCTGTCAGTGTTTCCATTGTTTCCCCATCTATTTGCCATGAAATGATGGAACCAGAGGCCATAATCTTAGTTTTTGAATGTTGAGTTTTAAGTCAGCTTTTTCACTCTGCTCTTTGACCTTCATGAAGAGGCTCTTTAGTTCCTCTTTGCTTTCTGCCATAAGGGTGGTGTCATCTGCATATCTGAGGTTATTGATATTTCTCCCTGCGATTTTGATTCCAGCCTGTGCTTCATCCAGCCCGACATTTTGCATGATGTACTGTTCATATATAAGTTAAAATAAGCAGGGTGACAATATACAGCCTTGACATACTCCTTTCCCCATTTTGAACCAGTCCATTGTTCCATGTCTGTTTCTAACTGCTTCTTGATCTACATACAGATTTCTCAGGAGGCAGGTCAGGTGGTCTGGTATTCCCATCTCTTTAAGAATTGTCCACAGTTTGTTGTGATCCACACAGTCAAAGGCTTTAGTGCAGTCAGTGAAACAGATGTTTCTCTGGAATTCTCTTTTTTTTTCTGTGATCTAGAAAAGGTTGGCAATTTGATCTCTGGTTCCTCTGCCTCTTCTAAATCCAGCTTGAATATCTGGAAGTTCCCAGTTTACATACTGTTGAAGCCTATCTTGGAGAATTTTGAGCATTCCTTTGCTAGCATGTGAGATGCAATTGTGCGGTAGTTTGAACAAACTTTGGCATTGCCTTTCTTTGGGATTGGAATGAAAACTGACCTTTTCCAGTCCTGTGGCCACTGCTGAATTTTCCAAATTTGCTGGTATATTGAGTGCAGCACTTTCACAGCATCATCTTTTAGGATTTGAAATAGCTCAGCTGGAATTCCATCACCTCCACTAGCTTTGTTCATAATGATGCTTCCTAAGGCCCACTTGACTTCACATTCCAGGATGTCTGGCTCTAGGTGAGTGATCACACCATCATGGTTATCTGGGTTATTAAGGTCTTTTTTGTATAGTTCTTCTGTGTATCCTTGCCTCCTCTTCTTAATATCTTCTGCTTCTGTTAGGTCCAAACCCCAAAAGGGTTTACAAACAGTCACCAACAAATACACTTTATTGTGCAAGGAGCTATAATAGCAGAATCACAGTGTCCTGTGGGAGTACAATGATGGGGAAGTTTCCTGGACGAAGTATTGTGTAAGCTGAGATTGTGTAAAGGAGGTACAAGATATAGAAGAGACAGAGGAGTTCCAGGTAAGGGAACAGCATACGCAAAGTCTAAATAGGAGAGAGAGCATGGGGTTTTAGGAAAGCTGAATGGAACTCAGTCTGATTTAAAAGATTGCCAGGATCCCGAGATCCCCTTAGCTTTCTGAAGGGAGTTAGGGAACCACAGCATCCTTTTGGCACCCCCTTGAGTCTGGTAGGGGTAAATCTCATCCAAAAGGGCCTTTATACCAGCAGGACTTGTATAAAATGTTCTGTGTTGTGGATGTCCCTCCTTCCACACCCTCCCCTTCAGGAGTCATTAAAATCTCATTCTCTGAGCTGTAAAGAGACTTCCTGCTGACACCTGCTTCTGTCGGCATCCTGGGGGAAGGGAGGGGATAAGAAGAAAGAAAAGAAAAAGGATTAATTTTCTGCACACCACCACTGTTTAATGCTTCAAAGCCTTCATGCCCTGACAGCATTTCCATCATCCCACTCCTTTGAGGAGTTATAATATATTGATAGAGACATCTGGTGGGTATTTATTACGTGACTATTGTGTACATGAAATGAAGAATCAAGGTAGGAGGCAGGAAGAAGCTGGGAGTCGGCGCCTTGCAGTGTTTCTGTGAGGGGCTTGCACCTGGTGTTAGGACTAGTTTCCTTTTGTATTAGAGGCCACTGGTGCTGGTTTCTTGGGGAGGGTTCCTTCCAACAGTCTCTAGATGCACCTGAGCAGGTACATTCAGGTCACAGATGAAGCGCACCCAGAATGCTGGTTTCTTGNGCAGCACGCCAGGCCTCCCTGTCCATCACCAACTCCCAGAGTCCACCAAAACCCATGTCCACTGAGTCAGTGATGCCATCCAGCCATCTCATCCTCTGTCGTCTCCATCTCCCCCTGCCTTCAGTTTTTCCCAGCATCAGGGTATTTTCAAATGAGTCAGTTCTTCGCATCATGTGGCCAAAGTATTGGAGCTTCAGCTTCAGCATCAGTCCTTCCAGTGAATATTCAGGACTGATTTCCTTTAGGGTTGACTGGTTTGATCTCCTTGCAGTCCAAGGAACTCTCAAGAGTCTTCTCCAACGCCACAATTCAAAAGCATCAGTTCTTCAGCACTCAGCTTCCTTTATGGTCCAACTCACATCCATACATGACTACTGGAAAAACCATAGCTTTGACTAGACGGACCTTTGTTGGCAAAGTAATGTCTCTGATTTTAATATGCTGTTTAGGTTTGTCATAGCTTTTCTTCCAGGGAGCAAGTGTCTTTTAGTTTCATGGCTACAGTCACTATTTGCAGTGATTTTGGAGCTCAAGAAAATAAGGTCTGTCAGTGTTTCCATTGTTTCCCCATCTATTTGCCATGAAATGATGGAACCAGAGGCCATAATCTTAGTTTTTGAATGTTGAGTTTTAAGTCAGCTTTTTCACTCTGCTCTTTGACCTTCATGAAGAGGCTCTTTAGTTCCTCTTTGCTTTCTGCCATAAGGGTGGTGTCATCTGCATATCTGAGGTTATTGATATTTCTCCCTGCGATTTTGATTCCAGCCTGTGCTTCATCCAGCCCGACATTTTGCATGATGTACTGTTCATATATAAGTTAAAATAAGCAGGGTGACAATATACAGCCTTGACATACTCCTTTCCCCATTTTGAACCAGTCCATTGTTCCATGTCTGTTTCTAACTGCTTCTTGATCTACATACAGATTTCTCAGGAGGCAGGTCAGGTGGTCTGGTATTCCCATCTCTTTAAGAATTGTCCACAGTTTGTTGTGATCCACACAGTCAAAGGCTTTAGTGCAGTCAGTGAAACAGATGTTTCTCTGGAATTCTCTTTTTTTTTCTGTGATCTAGAAAAGGTTGGCAATTTGATCTCTGGTTCCTCTGCCTCTTCTAAATCCAGCTTGAATATCTGGAAGTTCCCAGTTTACATACTGTTGAAGCCTATCTTGGAGAATTTTGAGCATTCCTTTGCTAGCATGTGAGATGCAATTGTGCGGTAGTTTGAACAAACTTTGGCATTGCCTTTCTTTGGGATTGGAATGAAAACTGACCTTTTCCAGTCCTGTGGCCACTGCTGAATTTTCCAAATTTGCTGGTATATTGAGTGCAGCACTTTCACAGCATCATCTTTTAGGATTTGAAATAGCTCAGCTGGAATTCCATCACCTCCACTAGCTTTGTTCATAATGATGCTTCCTAAGGCCCACTTGACTTCACATTCCAGGATGTCTGGCTCTAGGTGAGTGATCACACCATCATGGTTATCTGGGTTATTAAGGTCTTTTTTGTATAGTTCTTCTGTGTATCCTTGCCTCCTCTTCTTAATATCTTCTGCTTCTGTTAGGTCCAAACCCCAAAAGGGTTTACAAACAGTCACCAACAAATACACTTTATTGTGCAAGGAGCTATAATAGCAGAATCACAGTGTCCTGTGGGAGTACAATGATGGGGAAGTTTCCTGGACGAAGTATTGTGTAAGCTGAGATTGTGTAAAGGAGGTACAAGATATAGAAGAGACAGAGGAGTTCCAGGTAAGGGAACAGCATACGCAAAGTCTAAATAGGAGAGAGAGCATGGGGTTTTAGGAAAGCTGAATGGAACTCAGTCTGATTTAAAAGATTGCCAGGATCCCGAGATCCCCTTAGCTTTCTGAAGGGAGTTAGGGAACCACAGCATCCTTTTGGCACCCCCTTGAGTCTGGTAGGGGTAAATCTCATCCAAAAGGGCCTTTATACCAGCAGGACTTGTATAAAATGTTCTGTGTTGTGGATGTCCCTCCTTCCACACCCTCCCCTTCAGGAGTCATTAAAATCTCATTCTCTGAGCTGTAAAGAGACTTCCTGCTGACACCTGCTTCTGTCGGCATCCTGGGGGAAGGGAGGGGATAAGAAGAAAGAAAAGAAAAAGGATTAATTTTCTGCACACCACCACTGTTTAATGCTTCAAAGCCTTCATGCCCTGACAGCATTTCCATCATCCCACTCCTTTGAGGAGTTATAATATATTGATAGAGACATCTGGTGGGTATTTATTACGTGACTATTGTGTACATGAAATGAAGAATCAAGGTAGGAGGCAGGAAGAAGCTGGGAGTCGGCGCCTTGCAGTGTTTCTGTGAGGGGCTTGCACCTGGTGTTAGGACTAGTTTCCTTTTGTATTAGAGGCCACTGGTGCTGGTTTCTTGGGGAGGGTTCCTTCCAACAGTCTCTAGATGCACCTGAGCAGGTACATTCAGGTCACAGATGAAGCGCACCCAGAATGCTGGTTTCTTGAGCCTCTGACCATATCCTCCCCACACAGCTCTCTTGGCAATTCCCTTCCCTCTTTTGAGTGTTGGGTGTCTGGAAAATGAGCAGGTCAACTGCAGTGATCTTTAGACTTTTATTAGCAGCAAAATTCTTTCTGTGAATACAGTTTTATTGAGAAGCTAAATATATAAGACAGATAAAGAGTGGAGCTGGATAAAGATCTTTAGTGGCTAAAAGCATTAAATGTATCATGGTACAACCGTAAGTTAAAATAATACCAAACTATAAAGTAAATGTAGCAAGTATAGCAAGCTTCCCTTTGTTGTTGTTGTTGCCACAGTGGATAGTGTATCAGTTATCTTTTGCTGTGTAACAAATCTGATGCTCTGTGACAACCTAGGGGGGTGGGATGAAGTTGGAGGTGGGAAGAAGATTCAAGAGGGAGGAGACATACATAGACCTATGGCTGATTCATGATATACAGCAGAAACCAACATAATGTTGTAAAGCAATTATCTTCCAATTAAAAATAAATAATTATTTTTAAAAACTCATTGGCATAGAACAACGATGATTTATTTTCTGGAATCTGGGCCTGGCTGGTGGCTCTGCTGATCTGGCTGGGCTCTCTTGTGCATCAAACTGTCGGCTAATCTAAGATGCTGTGGCTGGAGTGACTCAGCTCTGCATGCCTCTCATCCTGTCCTGAGCTTTTTGTTTCGATGATGAAAGTAAATAGAAACATACAAGGCTTTTTTAGGCTTAGCCCCAGGATGGCCCTGTGTTATATTGGCCAAAGTAAGCCACAGTTCCATGCGGGATTCAAGGGTTGAGAAATAGACTCTGCCCTTTGGGTGAAAGCAATTTTAAATCCACATGGCAAAGGGCATGGATCCTTAGAAGGGTGAAGTATTGAGGTACCCAATGTGATAAACTAGATCTCATGATTTTATTAAATATTAAATTCTTAAAAATTGTTTTTGCTCACTCTTTTTAACTGTTATCCTTACTTTGCTAGTGGGAACCCAGCATTGCTATCTGGACTGAAGTGAGGATGGAGGGCTTGGTTTCCTGTCCACTCTGTCCCTCCACGGCCCACTCACCTGAAACCCTTTGAGATCCCTTCAGGGAACTACAACAGCTTAAACTATTTGGGGGAATAAGAGCCAGGTGCCCTTCATAATTCTCCAGGAAGCCTTGTCCTAAGTATGTGAATAAGAGTGGAGATGGGTCAGCCCTCTTCGCCCTGACCTGCCTGAGCCACTAAGCCAGGGATGTTTCTGCATGCAGCCACTGAGGGTCAGGGGTAGCCTCTGAGGGACTAAGTGGGTAAGACTTCTCACTCCCAGTGCAGGGGGCCCAGGTCTGATCCCTGGTCAGGGAACTAGATCTCACATGCCACAGCAGAGTTGGCAACTAAAGATCTCACCTGCTGCAGTGAAGATAGAGGATCAAGGGTCCTGGGTGATGCAGCTAAGACCTGGCATAGCCAAAGAATAAATGATTTAAAAAAAAAAAAAGAAAGAAAGGAGTAGCCTCTGAGAGTCCTGGCAGGAAACAGACATGAAATCCTTCTCACCTAACAGATCTGAAACAGACATTCAGACTGGGGCCCCAGTGCACACTGTTAATAAGCAACAGACCCAGGATTTGGATCTTAAACCCCACTAGGTCAAGGAGGACTCAAGCTGGTGTGCAGTAGGCCCTCTAGGCATTTACTGGATTGAATACAATGCTCTGAGGAACTTGTCGAAGGAGGCAACACTTTGGTCTCCACTTTTGGCTTCCCTTGTGGCTCAGATGGTAAAGAATCTGCCTGCAGTGTGGGAGACCTGGATTGGATCCCTGCGTCGGGACAGTCCCCTGGAAAAGGGAATGGCTACCCACTCCAGTATTCTGGCCTGGAGAATTCCATGGACAGAGGAGCCTGGCAAGCTACAGTCCATGGGGTTACAAAGAGTCGGACACAACTGAGCGACTTTCACTTTCACTTTTTGTCTTTAATGAGATCCCAACACTGGACTTTGGTCNACAGTCCCCTGGAAAAGGGAATGGCTACCCACTCCAGTATTCTGGCCTGGAGAATTCCATGGACAGAGGAGCCTGGCAAGCTACAGTCCATGGGGTTACAAAGAGTCGGACACAACTGAGCGACTTTCACTTTCACTTTTTGTCTTTAATGAGATCCCAACACTGGACTTTGGTCTTAAAGACAAGGAGCCCAAATCCTTAGTGAGGGTGCCACCTTCTTGTCACTAGAGTATTCTCAAGGCCCCCATGTTCACAATGCTCCCCAGCCCATAGGAGGTCCAGATACGGCCATTCTCTCCCTTCAGAGCAAAGGCTTTGGTTTGAAAAACCAGTTTGTTTCCCTCTGTTTGCTTTTGAAATTGAAACATGAAAATCCACAGGAGGCTTGCAAATCTCCACTGGGACCAATTGGTGACATTTTCAAGCACTAGATGAGTTGTTTGTCAACTGCCTGTTTTGGAGCAGGGGACGGGGAGTGGGTAAAGTCTGGAGAGATGCTGGGAGCTCCAGCAGGCCTTTTGCTCATCTGCAGACGGAGGCAATTATCCTAGGTGGGCCTCTTGGGGACCCCTATTCCTGCTTGTGTTTCTGGAGTCATGCGTTTCCTGTGCATGCTAATCCCAGCGAGTTGTGTGGTGGGGTTAGAGGCATTGATTTCGGGTCTGACCATACCCATGACCAGACTGAACTGTAGGAATGTGTCTATGAAAGGGTCTCTATTGGTTATGTGGCCCAGCATCACGTGTATGCTCTGTCTTGGTCCCTGAGCTGCTTTTTAAAGGCAGGAGATACATAGAGACTTCCCTGGTAGTTCAGACAGTAAAGAATCTGCCTGCAATGCAGAAGACCCAGGTTTGATCCCTGGGTCAGGAAGATGCCCTGCAGAAGGGAATGGCAACCTACTCCAGTATTCTTGCTTGGAGAATTCCGTGGACAGAGGAGCTACAGTCCATGGTGTCACAAAGAGTCAGACGTGATCAAGCAACTAACAATTTCACTTCACTTTTAATACGTGGAGGGGGATCAGAAGAGAATGAAGAAAGAGAATTGGGGATGAAGGAGGAAGAAGAGGGGTAGTTGAGACATCCATTTCCGTGGAAAACCAGAGGGACCTGGGGAGGTGGCTGGATGAGGTTGTAACTAAGGCTCTTTGGGAAAGATGAGTGGTCTTCCTCATGCAGGAGTCCAGTGTGCGCTTTGCAATTGATGGGAAGAAACATCAGGCTGAGGGATATTAGCATACCTTCAGGAAGATCTTTCCAATAGAATGGCATAGAGTCCTTATGAAAGAGTGAGGTCTTCATCATAGGGAGCATTCAAGCAAGGCTGGAAGGACCCCTATAGGGAGGCTGTGTAAGACAGGCTTTCAGGTGATCCCCCATGGCCCTCCCCTCCTGGTGTTCATGTCTTTGTGTAACCTCCTTGCCTTGAGTGTGGGCAGGACCAGGGTTGTGTTTCCAACCTATGGAATACTGCAAACAGGATGGGACCTCAGCCCTGTGATTACATCATGTTATGTAAGACTTTGTCGCACTTGACTGGAGCTGCAGTCACCTTGCATACTCAATGAAGGAAGTGGCCCATGAGATGAAGTTGAAGTCCGCTTGGTTAGGAATTGCAGCCTGCCTCCAGGACATGGAGGTGACCTCTTGCCAACAGCCAACAAGAAGTTGGGGTCCTAGGTCACATGCCTGCTGGGAAATGAATTAGATTTACTTGGAAGCTTGTTCTTCCCCTAGAAAGCCTCCAGATGAAATCTGAGCCATCTGGAGCCATCTGGAATCTGACCCATCTGACATCTGATTGCAGCCTTGTAAGATGTTGCGCAGAGGACCCAAAGCCATGCCTGGACTCCCAACATGGAAACTGTGACATAATAAATGTGTGTTGTATAAAGCCCCTAAGTTTGTAATAACTGGTTATGCAACAATCGAAAATGAACATAGGCATTGTAGATGGGGCTTTGTTCCACCCTGTCTATATCCTCTGCTAGGTTGATTTTTCCAATTATCTAATGGTGCTGAAGCCGAAGTTCCAGTACTTTGGCCACCTGATGTGAAGAGTCGACTCATTGGAAAAGACCCTGATGCTGGGAAAGATTGAGGGCAAGAGAAGGGGACGACAGAGGATGAGCTGGTTGGATGGATCACTGACTCAATGGACATGGGTTTGAGCAAACTCAAGGAGATAGAGAAGGACAGGAAGCCTGGCATACTGAAGTTCNGAAGTTCCAGTACTTTGGCCACCTGATGTGAAGAGTCGACTCATTGGAAAAGACCCTGATGCTGGGAAAGATTGAGGGCAAGAGAAGGGGACGACAGAGGATGAGCTGGTTGGATGGATCACTGACTCAATGGACATGGGTTTGAGCAAACTCAAGGAGATAGAGAAGGACAGGAAGCCTGGCATACTGAAGTTCATGGGGTCACAAAGAGACGACCTAGCAACTGAACAACAACACCGCTACAGAACAAATCACATCAAGCACAGTGGCGTAAACAGCAGTTACTGCTTATTGCCTCTTGCAGATTTTGTTGGTAGATATTTGAGAGTGGCTTGACCAGGTGGTCCTGGCAGAGCTGCAGTCATATGTCAGCTGGGGCTGAGGCCATCTGAAGATTTGACAAGGGCTATAGGGTCACTCAGGGAAGGCAATGGCACCCCACCCCAGTACTCTTGCCTGGAGAATCCCAGTGATAGGGGAGCCTGGTGGGCTGCCGTCTATGGGGTCACACAGAGTAGGACACGACTGAAGCGACTTAGCAGCAACTCAATGGACATGGGTTTGAGCAAACTCAAGGAGATAGAGAAGGACAGGAAGCCTGGCATACTGAAGTTCATGGGGTCACAAAGAGACGACCTAGCAACTGAACAACAACACCGCTACAGAACAAATCACATCAAGCACAGTGGCGTAAACAGCAGTTACTGCTTATTGCCTCTTGCAGATTTTGTTGGTAGATATTTGAGAGTGGCTTGACCAGGTGGTCCTGGCAGAGCTGCAGTCATATGTCAGCTGGGGCTGAGGCCATCTGAAGATTTGACAAGGGCTATAGGGTCACTCAGGGAAGGCAATGGCACCCCACCCCAGTACTCTTGCCTGGAGAATCCCAGTGATAGGGGAGCCTGGTGGGCTGCCGTCTATGGGGTCACACAGAGTAGGACACGACTGAAGCGACTTAGCAGCAGCAGCAGCAGCAGCAGAGGGCCACTGGCAAGTTGGTGCTGGCTGTTGGGTGGCGGGGAGGGTGGGGCAGGGGCTCAGTTCCTCTCCACAGGGATGTTTGAGTGTCCTCATGACATGGCATTTGACTTCCCCTAGACCGAATGACCCAAGAGACCAAGGCAGAAGTTGCAGTGTCTTTCATGACCAAGCCTTGGAAGTCACCCACAGTCACACCCATTGTATTTAGCTGGTCACACAGCACCAGCACCAGCTGGGATTCAATGTGAAAGACAACACAGGGAGAGTGAATACCAGGAGGCAGATATCCCGGGGAACCATCTGGTAGACTGGCTGCCATATTGATCTTTCTTCCATTGAGTATGTTTAGCATTTGTCCATCCCCAGAGGCCCCGGATCCAAAGCAAGGTATGTTTCCATCCGGGTTTCCTCCGGCTGCTCCCTCCTCTTTCTCGCAAGATGTCTGCTTCCAGTTGCTTTCAAACTCTTCCTTCTCTGCTTTTCTGAACAAACCATCTAAGGTGGGAGGATGTGAGATGACGTGGGGAGGGAGGAGGGGTGGAGATGGGGCTTTTAATTTTCAACTTTAAGTGTCAAAAGGCAATTTCACGCCTGCTGACGTGATTAGAGCAGTGGAAGTAATAGAGGCTGGCAGCTAATGGGGTGCTGGCTCCAGGGGATTCGTAATTACTGATTTTCCCCCCCAACAGGGACAAGAATTTCTAGTGGTGTTGAGCCCTGCATTCCACTTGGATGATGCCCCTCAGCGCCTCGGGGGTGGAGGATATTATTAGTGGAGAGAATGATAATTTGCCATAGACTGTAGCATTAGCTCTCTACCCAGCTCTGGTCCTCTGCACCTTCCCTGGGGCTACACGGATAGGCATTCAGTTCACCTCATATTGGGGAGGTTAAGTGTGCAGGCTGCCCAGTTCTGAATTCCGCCTCTGCCACTTACCAGCTGTGCGACCTTGGGCAAGTTATCTAATTTCTCCACACCCGAGTCTCGTCACCAGAAAATAGCCAATAACCATCCCTGCCTTGTAGAAATGTGAGGATTAAATGAAGTAATGTGGGCCTCCAGGAGGCGCTATGTCAGTATCTGCTGCTGCTAAGTGGCTTCAGTCATGTCCTACTCTTTGCCACCCCATGGACTGTAGTTTGCCAGGCTCCTCTGTCCATGGGATTCTCCAGGCAAGAATAATTGAGTGGGTTGCCATGCCCTCCTCCAGGAGATCTTCCTAACCCAGGAAACAAACCCACATCTCCTACATTTCCTGCATGGGCAGGCAGGTTCTTTACCACTAGCACCACCTGGGAAGTCCATGTCAGTATTTGCTTTTTTATTGAAAAGCAAAAAAAGAAAAAAAGTCAAGAAGACCACAGGATGGAACTTGAATGCTACAGGAGCTTTGGAGGCAGGAAACCTAGATGTTTGTGTAAAATGGAGAGATTTTTATAAAACCAGTTGGCAACTAGTTTATATTTGAAAAAAAAAAAATTCTATGGCCCACACTAAACATATTTGTGCCAGGTAGGGGTTGGGGTCAACTTGGGATCCAGGGCTTCAGACCACTCTCCCAGAATCTTTTCCACTCCAGTTGTAGAAATCTACTGTTTGGACTCTTTTCCTGAGAACACCATTATCCTCCAGGTTTCCATGAAAAGTGAAAGTCGCTCAGTTGTGTCTGACTCTTTACAACTCCATGGACTATAGCCCGCCAGGCTTCTCTGTCCATGGAATTCTTCAGGCCAGAATACTGGAGTGGGTAGCCTTCTCCAGGGGATCTTCCTAACCCAGGGATAGAAGCCAGGTCTCCCACATTACAGGTGGATTCTTTATTGTCTGAGCCACATGGGAAGCCCAGGTTTCCATGAACTTCCTGCAAATGTCAAGTCAAGAGTAGAAAAATAAACTCAGCAGAACCCTATGAAGGATGTATATGTTTCCCACTGTGTGTGTGTGCATGTGTGTGTGCGTGTGTGTGCGTGTGTGTGTGCGTGCATGTGTGCGTGCATGCTCAGTCGCTCAGTCACATCCTACTCTTTGCGAACCCGTGGACTACAGCCCACTGGTCTCCTCTGTCCATGCAAGAATACTGGAGTGGGTTGTTATGTCCTCCTCCAGAGGAATATTCCTGACCCAGGAATTGAACCCCTATCTCCTGCGTCTCCTGCATTGGCAGGTGGATTCTTTACCACCTTGCCACCTGCAAAGCCCCCATGTGCCCCATTGTAGAGATAAGCAAACTGAGGCTCTGAAAGGTTGGGATTCTTTTGCCTGAAGGGATTTGAACTGAGGTTTACCAGACTCCAGAGGCTAGAGCCTAACCACAGCGGCCTGCTTTCTCTCCAGCCTCACGCCTTCCCAAATTACCTTTCAGGCTCCAGACAGGATGGTCTGTCCACCCCAGCGGTCAGCCAGACAGACAGAGGAAACAGGAAGAGCTAACAGATGAGGAGAAGGAAATCATCAACAGGGTGATCGCTCGCGCTGAGAAGATGGAAGAGATGGAACAGGAGCGAATCGGGTGAGGCCCCACGCTTCCCTCCATCCTAGGAGGGCTGTGCTGCCCAGGGCGGGGTGCTGGGGGAGGAGACGGGGCAGGGCTGCCTTTGGGGTTTGTCATCTGTGACACGCCGAGCCACCCACTCAGGCAGAGCTGGAATCCTTGGTGCAGGAGATGAGAGAGCCGGGAGAGGAGAAAAGAGAACAAGGGAGAGAGGGCTGGGGGCTGGCTGGGGAGGGGGCCGTCTGGGCTGGGGGTTGCATTAAAGATGGAGAAGGGGGGACCTTCTCAGAGGCAGATGGGAGATTGTCTCTGGAGGCTGGAGGTGTATGTGGGTGAGC
Source organism: Oreotragus oreotragus (assembly GCA_006410675.1). NCBI lineage: Eukaryota > Metazoa > Chordata > Mammalia > Artiodactyla > Bovidae > Oreotragus > Oreotragus oreotragus. The sequence continues at coordinate 315,743 of SJYX01022327.1, read as the reverse complement.
ACAGGTGTCTCATCATTTCGGCTGCACAGAAATGTGTTCTAGTGACATAGGTCATGCAGGTTCCAGAATGTACAGCTGAGGGTGAGGTAAGGGGGAGCAAGTCTATGTCAAAGACACAGTTCGAGAAAGAGAGCACACGCCTGAAATGAACTACATGAGAGAACGGGAGAAATCCTTCCTAAAGGGGAGCCAGCGTGAGAATGAGGCTGCAGAGATTAAGCTGGTGGGTCTGGATGCCAAGAACTCAGGGTTCCATCCCCACTCCCCTCTTACCAGCTGCAGCTCCCATGCATGTTGCTTCACCCCCTGAGCCTTAGTTCGCTCTCTCTAAAATGGGGGAAATAAAAGTCATCGTCCCATAGGACAGTCATAAGGAGTGAAGTGATGCTTGTATCTTTCCCGGCCCAGGCCTGGGCATTCAGTTCAGTCGCTCAGTGGTGTCTGACTCTTTGCGGCCCCATGGACTGCAGCACGCCAGGCCTCCCTGGCCATCAACAACTCCCGGAGTTTACTCAAACTCATGTCCATCGTGTCAGTGATGCCATCCAAACATCTCATGCTCTGTCATCCCCTTCTTTTCCCACCTTCAGTCTTTCCCAGCATCAGAGTCTTTTCCAGTGAGTTGGTTCTTTGCATCAAGTGGCCTGGACATACTTTTCATTTAACGAATGGTAGGAGGGGGAGGAAAGTGGGGTTTGGAGGGCAGAGGTAACAAAAACACATAAGGGGTGGAAGAAGGATGTGTGGCGTGTGTGTGTCAGGGAGTGACAGCGTCAGTGAGCCAGGGCAGTGTTAGAGAGAGAGGGAAGGCTAGCAGGTGGGCTTGGGAGGGGTGGATGGGGAAGTGAGAGGGGAGGCGTGCCTGGGAGAAGAGAAGAGTGAGTATGTGTGTGTTGAGGGTTGGGGGTTGCGCTTCACGGCATGGGTAGAAGTTTCCGCTGCCAGGACTCAGGGAGGCCACCAAGCGGTCCTCCAAGACTGAGCCTCAGATGGGAAATGGGAGGGGTCACCGAGATGTCACCTCCTTCCCAGACCTTTCTTCCCTGGGGCAGAGTGGGGAGCAGCCTTTGCTGACTGCTTGCTACTGGTTGGTCACTGGGGTGTCCTTTCATCTCCCTGCCCATCCACTCAGCAGGGGGTTAACAAGATTCCTGGGTGGAAAATGATCTTCTGAACACACAGGAAGTGGGCACCTTTGATTTGAGCCTCTGCAGAGCATTTTGTTCAGGGTGGGCTGGGGCCATCAGAGGTGATGTTGGCAAGTGGTAGATAACCTGTGCCAGGCGGAGTCAGGGGTGTTCAGCCCTCCATCAGCTTCCTGAGTAGGTTGCTAATGGGGAGAGGTCTTGAGGGGCTTGCTTACAGGGCTGAGTTTTTATTTTGCTTTTAAAAAGATATATCAGGAATGAGGAATTGTCCAGGCTGGAGGTCTTGTGAGTGTGTGGGTGTGAGCTTGAGTGTGTGTTCACTTCAACCAACAAGGGGCCTCAGCCTTGCAGAAAGGATACCCTTGCAGAAGGATATGGATGTTAAATTCTTGCTTGGAGGCAAGAACTTCCAACCTTTTTGCTACATAGCACTTTCCCACCAGCTAACACACTTTGTATTTTACACTGAGTTTGACTGTTGTATGTCTCTCCCTATCAGATGATAAGATTCCTGAGTGTAGACATTGTTGCCTCTTTTGTTCACCATGGAATCCCCAGACCTAGTACACAGTAGGTGTGCAGTAAAGTATTTGTTGAGTGAGTGAGTGAACACGGTAAACAGTGCTCCTCCCATCCACCCAGGTCGATTTCTTTCTGTATCTCCTGTGGCCATGAGGCTGGAGAGCTTGGAATTTTGTAGTCCAGGGTCCAAATTTCCAGAGAAGACACTACGACTGGCTGATTTAGATTTATATCAGAATCTATCCCTGTTAACTGGGCTGCCTTTGGGTATAAATTAAGGGGATCTCTGTGAATTAAATGGATTCTAGCTTGAATGTCCATCGTGTCAGTGATGCCATCCAAACATCTCATGCTCTGTCATCCCCTTCTTTTCCCACCTTCAGTCTTTCCCAGCATCAGAGTCTTTTCCAGTGAGTTGGTTCTTTGCATCAAGTGGCCTGGACATACTTTTCATTTAACGAATGGTAGGAGGGGGAGGAAAGTGGGGTTTGGAGGGCAGAGGTAACAAAAACACATAAGGGGTGGAAGAAGGATGTGTGGCGTGTGTGTGTCAGGGAGTGACAGCGTCAGTGAGCCAGGGCAGTGTTAGAGAGAGAGGGAAGGCTAGCAGGTGGGCTTGGGAGGGGTGGATGGGGAAGTGAGAGGGGAGGCGTGCCTGGGAGAAGAGAAGAGTGAGTATGTGTGTGTTGAGGGTTGGGGGTTGCGCTTCACGGCATGGGTAGAAGTTTCCGCTGCCAGGACTCAGGGAGGCCACCAAGCGGTCCTCCAAGACTGAGCCTCAGATGGGAAATGGGAGGGGTCACCGAGATGTCACCTCCTTCCCAGACCTTTCTTCCCTGGGGCAGAGTGGGGAGCAGCCTTTGCTGACTGCTTGCTACTGGTTGGTCACTGGGGTGTCCTTTCATCTCCCTGCCCATCCACTCAGCAGGGGGTTAACAAGATTCCTGGGTGGAAAATGATCTTCTGAACACACAGGAAGTGGGCACCTTTGATTTGAGCCTCTGCAGAGCATTTTGTTCAGGGTGGGCTGGGGCCATCAGAGGTGATGTTGGCAAGTGGTAGATAACCTGTGCCAGGCGGAGTCAGGGGTGTTCAGCCCTCCATCAGCTTCCTGAGTAGGTTGCTAATGGGGAGAGGTCTTGAGGGGCTTGCTTACAGGGCTGAGTTTTTATTTTGCTTTTAAAAAGATATATCAGGAATGAGGAATTGTCCAGGCTGGAGGTCTTGTGAGTGTGTGGGTGTGAGCTTGAGTGTGTGTTCACTTCAACCAACAAGGGGCCTCAGCCTTGCAGAAAGGATACCCTTGCAGAAGGATATGGATGTTAAATTCTTGCTTGGAGGCAAGAACTTCCAACCTTTTTGCTACATAGCACTTTCCCACCAGCTAACACACTTTGTATTTTACACTGAGTTTGACTGTTGTATGTCTCTCCCTATCAGATGATAAGATTCCTGAGTGTAGACATTGTTGCCTCTTTTGTTCACCATGGAATCCCCAGACCTAGTACACAGTAGGTGTGCAGTAAAGTATTTGTTGAGTGAGTGAGTGAACACGGTAAACAGTGCTCCTCCCATCCACCCAGGTCGATTTCTTTCTGTATCTCCTGTGGCCATGAGGCTGGAGAGCTTGGAATTTTGTAGTCCAGGGTCCAAATTTCCAGAGAAGACACTACGACTGGCTGATTTAGATTTATATCAGAATCTATCCCTGTTAACTGGGCTGCCTTTGGGTATAAATTAAGGGGATCTCTGTGAATTAAATGGATTCTAGCTTGAATATTCGGGGAAGGCAATGGCACCCCACCCCAGTACTCTTGCCTGGAAAATCCAATGGACAGAGTAGCCTGCTGGGCTGCAGTCCATGGGGTTGCTAACAGTCGGACAGACTGAGCGACTTCACTTTCACTTTTCTCTTTCATGCATTGAAGGAAATGACAACCCATTCCAGTGTTCTTGCCTGGAGAATCCCAGGGATGGGGGAGCCTGGTGGGCTGCCGTCTATGGGGTCACACAGAGTCGGACACGACTGAAGTGACTTAGCAGCAGCAGCAGCAGCTTGAATATTCAAGAACAGGGTAGACGGGCTCCCTGCCTTACCCCCATGTCCTCCTACATTGCCTGATCTGGTGACGTGGTGGAAGAGCACAGCAGATAACCCCTGAGGCCCCAGAGTCAGAGAGACCTGGGTTCAAATTCCAGCCCTATTTCTTATCCCCTGTATGACCTTACGCAAGCCACTTGAGATCCTCCTTCCTCAATTTCCTCATCTGCAAAATGGGGAAGCTCTGCAGATCATTTTATTCCTGGATGGAAAATGATGTTATGAACACACAGGAAGTAGGTGCCTTTGATTTGAACCTCTGCAGACCCTGATGCTGGGAAAGATTGAAGGCAGGAGGAGAAGCGGGTGACAGTGGATGAGATGGTTGGATGGCATCATCGACTCAATGAACATGAGTTTGAGCAAACTCCAGGACAGCGAAGGGCAGGGAAGTTTGGTGTGCTGCATTCCAGGGGGTTGCAGAGAGTCAGACACGACTTAGCGACTGAAGGACAACAAGAACAGGGATAACTTAGCACACACTTCTCCGGGAATGTTTAATTCTCGTGCAAAATATTATCATGGTGCCTGGCACAGCGCACATGCTCAGTTAATGGTGATGATCATTTAACAACGCATTTGCTGAGGAGATGCGTTTCTTTACACCGACCAAGGCCTCCATTCTAGAATTATGCCCGAGACTGTGGTTTGGCAAGCCCCTGGCTTCCCCTGAAGGAGACCTGAGAGCCTTCCAGTGAAGCCGGGGCCAAGCCCATGGTGACAGAGGGTCCCCTTGCCGAGATACTACATTTTCTCATCCTGCCAGGAGGCAGGATAGTCCTGGCGGATTCTGGCTGCTGCTGTTTCCCCGCGCCCTTCCAGCTGCCAGCTCTTGCTGGTAGCATTGCCAGAGGCAAACCATGCCATTTGTGTCTTATGAGCTCGAACCTGCTCTCATTCCTGTTCAACCCACGCCTCCCTGGGAGGGGATTAAGAGTGGAGTCAGATGAAAGGAGAGCGACACATCACAGAGTGAGGCTGAACATGGGGTGCCATCGAGGCTACCCCTCCAGAACCTGAGGCTCAGTTAATGAGCCTTGGGGGCTTCAGTTCCCCACCCATCCAGTAAGGCAGGTCAGCCTGGGTCTCAGAATCCTTCCTGATCCAACTGTAAAGTATTTGGGAGTGTCTGGTGGAGGACCCTGTACCATGTTACTGGCTGCCCCTCTCAGCAAATGAGCTCTTTCTATTAAACCTGTGGCTATAACTGTGTCCCCTTCTGGGCCCAGACACCAGCTCTGTGATGCTGAAATTCCTTTTCTGTTACCTAACAGTCATCTGAGAGACATGCAAAGTCATTGTTTACATAATAAGCAGTCATTATAATGGGTACCATTTATAGGCTGAGTATTTACTGTGTGCCAAACACTGAATCTAAAAACTTCATATAGGCTTAACTCATTAACTGCTCCTCTCAGCCGGATCAAGTAGTTTCTATTATTATCCTCACATTGCAGCTGAGGAAACTGAGGCTTAGAAAATCTAGGTCACTTGTCCAAGGTCACACAGAGTTAAGAGACATGTCCCTCTCTGGCTGACTCTCAGAATTACGCTCCTAACTATTAGGTGTCTTTCCTGAAGGCCTGGCCTCAAATTGTTAGACTCTACAGAATATGGGAACGTTTAAAGCTTAGGTTTGGAGGGGACATTGGAGAAGGAATGGCCACCCACCCCAGTACTTGTGCCTGGAAAATTCCACGGATGGAGGAGCCTGGTAGGCTACAGTCCATGGGGTCAAAAAGAGTTGAACATGACTGACCAACTTCACTCACTTTTGGGGGAGTTAGAAGCTAGAATCCCTTCTATACTGGCCTAGTGATTCCTTCCCAGTGATCTTGCTAACCTGTTTCTACCTCCAAAGCTCTCAGAACTTATCTCCATGGTCCTAAGGCTGTGGAGAATTCCAAGTGAGAATCAGCCCCAGGTGTCCCAGGAGGCGCTGCCTCCCTGGGGCGATTTAGCTAGAGTTAGATGTCTCAGGGAGTTCCAGGAGATGCAGCTGGCTAGAGATGGTTCTCACCTAGGAGCCTCTTTGCTTTTGACCAAGAGGGTGTCTAAACCTTCACTCACTACTCAGCCCACAATCAAGCTCTGCTGTCTTCAGCATCCCTGGAGGGAAGGATGACAGCCAGAAGGGAAACTCATTAAAGACTCTCATTTTGCCCCACATTCCTTATTCAAGGCTAAGTGGGATCTCAGAATTTCTTTTGCGTGCCCCGACTGCTGTAAACTTTCTGTACTAGTTAGAACATTTAGTTTGCAAGAAAGGAAATTAATTCCAGCTAGACTGTTTGAGTTATCTGTGACTGCATCACATACCACCTGACACTTACTGACTGCCAACAACCACAGTTTACTATTTTTCATGATTCTGTGGGTTAAGAATTTAGGCAGGACTCTGACAGATTGATTTTCTGCTCCGCGTAGCATGGGCAAGGGGTCACTCATTCAACAGCATTCAGTGAGTGACTGGGTTGGACTGGAAGGGCCAGGAAAGCTCCAGTCCTTTCACACAGTGTGCTCTGCATGGCCCCTCTCTTTCCAAGAAATCTTTCCTTATTCAGTTGTCTGACCTGAGTTCCTTTACCTGGCAAAGAAAGCAAAGATGGAAGTCATCGGGATTCTTAACAGCTAGGTCTGGGACTGGTAGAGCATCACTCCACTGGGTTCTACTGGAGAGGAGAAAGAGATCCACCCCTTCCTGGAAGAATGACTTATGCATCCAGGGGAGGAAGCTGTAAATGGGAGTTTTCTTTGGAGATTCTACTCCATTAGGCAAAAAGGGGAATTGAATACAAGGTTTCAGAGGTATCTCAAGGGATCCAAGGGCAGGGACACAGCCTAGACTCACGGAAGTTCTGCTTCTCATCCACATCTTAGAAAATATAGTCACATACTATACCTCTTCAGTTGCTATAATTCTTCTTAGCCCTAATTCCAAATTCCCAAGAAAGGAACTCTGATTGGTCCAGGTCACCCCGAGTGCCTGCCTCTCATCCAATCAGCCGTGACCAGAGGTGCCAGCCTACACAAACAAGGATGCTGAGTGCTTCTCAAGAGAGTGCCAAGGTCCTTTGTGAATTGAACAGACACCCAGAGGGTGCCCACAGGACTTTTGAAGCGTGCTGAATCTGGAATTAGACATTTGCCTGGGGAAACGGGTGTGTGCTGGTTTTGCTTTTGTTTTGTTTCACTGGTAGGTTCCTCCATGTCTTTATCACATTTCTTTCTTTCAGAGCCTCTCAAAGGCATTTGCTCACATATTCTGTCTGCAAGGGGACAGGCAGCATGGTGGTTTCCATTCGAGGCTGATGTCCCTCAACAGATGGGTCCGAATAAGTAATTAGGCTTTGTCATTAACCTTGGTGTCCAAACACTGTGATGGAGGAGGAAGTCAAAGAGACACTGGGAGACCTGTTGTTGACAAAATCTGTTGTATTTCTGTCACCTCCCCGTCTCAGTTCCACCATCCCCTATAGTCTTAGCCCAGAATTTTTCTCAAAGTGTGGACAGAGGGAGAAGTGAGTAATGATGCTTGGAATTGCTGCATCTGATTAGCTAGGCATCTTTCCTATGACTTGACAAGCTGACAGAAAGCCAGGTCATCTTCTCCTCCCTGCTACTTTTTTTTTTTTTTTAATTTGGAGTCCTAGACATTCTGTGGATAGAACTCAGGGGTTCTGGGGCATCCTGATATTATAAACATAGTTATCTGTGTGTATGTGTTCATTTTGAAGAAGAAATATCCATGGATGTCATCAGGTTTGGGGGGATTCTGAACCCCCACATGTTGAGAAACACTGAATAGTACCCCAGTTTTTTAAGGGATCAGATCAACACTTTCTCATGTCCATGCATCCTTAATAGTATATGGAATCTGTTTTCACAAGATGAAAACAGTGAGTTAATGAGTGAAAGTCACTCAGTCATATCTGACTATTTGCGACCCCATGGACTATACAGTACTGAAGTGGATAGCTGTTCCCTTCTCCAGGGGATCTTCCCAACCAAGGGATCAAACCCAGGTCTCCCGCATTGTAGGCAGATTCTTTACCAGCTGAGCCACCAGGGAAGCCCACGAATACTGGAGTGGGTTGAACCGGGGTCTCCTGCATTGCAAGTAGATTCTTTACCAGCTGAGCTATATGGGAAGCCCCCAGTGAAAACAGATGTCTTCCTAATTCGTTAAGCAGTCCAGTGCCTGGCATAAAAAGAAGAGAGCAAATGAATGCATGTTGGATAATTCTAAACCCAATAAGTCTCCCATTGAATTATTTTAACTTTGAGGTTTACCAGACCTCATCTATAAAATGGGGAGTTGGAGTTGGACTATGTCCATCTCCAAGTCCATCTAGCCCAAGGTTCTTGAACCTTGGCACTGTTTACTTCTGGAGACAGATAATTCTGGTAGATGTGGTTCTGTGCCTTGAATTTTTTTAGCAGCTCCCTCTGGCTCCCTTCAACTGGATGCCTGCAGTAACTGGGACTGTTACCAAGCTGTGACAATCCAAAATGTCTCCCGACATTGCCAAATACCCACTTGAGGGGCAAAATCACACCCTGTTGAGAATCACTGCTCTAGCCTTCTTGCTGAGTGCTCAAAAAAGGAAAAAGAAACAAATGAGAATTTTTCTGCAACCATAACTCAACTTCTAGGGAAATAATAATAGTTCACCCTTACAAAGCACCATGTGTTGGCAGTGTATTCAAAGCTTTATGCAGATTCATCTATGTAACTCTCTCAACAGCTTTATGCATTAAGCTATATTATTATCATTCCCATTTTACAGATGAGGCAACTGAGGCACAGAGAGGTTAAGCAACTTCCCAGGGTTGGACAGCTAATAAGCAATACAACTGGGATTGCAAACCCAGACTGGCTGGCTTCAGAGTTAGATCCCTATTCTGCTATTCTGTAGAGAGATTTAAGCTATGGTTTTTACAGTAGTCATGTATGGATGTGAGAGTTGGACCATAAAGAAAACTGAGTGCCCAAGAATTGATGCTTTTGAACTGTGGTGTTGGAAAAGACTCTTGAGAGTCCCTTGGACTGCAGGGAGATCAAACCAGTCAATCCTAAAGAAAGTCAGTCCTGAATATTCATTGGAAGGACTGATGCTGAAGCCGAAGCTCCAATACTTTGGCCACATGATGTCAAGAACTGACTCATTGGAAAAGACCCTGATGCTGGGAAAGATTGAAGGCAGGAGGAGAAGGGGATGACAGAGGATGAGATGGTTGAATGGCATCACCGACTCGATGGCCATCAGTTTGAGCAAGCTCTGGGAGTTGATGATGGACAGGGAGGCCTGGTGTGCTGCAGTCCATAGCATTGCAAAGAGTTGGACACAACTAAGTGACTGAACTGAACTGACTGATAGAGAGATAATCATTTATAGCCAAGCATTCTATTCAGTTCAGTTCAGTCGCTCAGTAGTGTCCGACTCTTTGCGACCCCATGAATCACAGCACGCCAGGCCTCCATGTCCATCACCAACTCCCGGAGTTCACTCAGACTCAAGTCCATCGAGTCGGTGATGCCATCCAGCCATCTATTCCTCTGTCATCCCCTTCTTCTCCTGCCCCCAATCCCTCCCAGCATCAAAGTCTTTTCCAGTGAGTCAACTCTTCACATGAGGTGGTCAAAGTACTGGAGTTTCAGCTTTAGCATCATTCCTTCCAAAGAAATCCCAGGGCTGATCTCCTTCAGAATGGACTGGTTGGATCTCCTTGCAGTCCAAAGGACTCTCAAGAGTCTTCTCTAACACCACAGTTCAAAAGCATCAATTCTTCGGTGCTCAGCTTTCTTCACAGTCCAACTCTCACATCCATACATGACTACTGGAAAAACCATAGCCTTGACTAGATGGACCTTAGTCGGCAAAGTAATGTCTCTGCTTTTGAATATGCTCTCTAGGTTGGTCATAACTTTTCTTCCAAGGAGTAAGCATCTTTTAATTTCATGGCTGCAGTCA